>VCII01000494.1:7500-72174 GCA_006030095.1 Triplophysa siluroides | reverse complement strand
AATATATAGCGCTAAGAGGTGACCCACGCGTTAGGACTGCTGCTATTACCACTTATTACACATACAGTATACATTGCATTGTTGACATTTCACTAACATTGATTTCATTAGTTTTACAGCCTCAGGGTGACACACATTCTCTACACCTGCAAACACCCCCCACCACCTCCTCTACCTGTTATGAGACATAATCTCGAAAACAAGTGCGCTCTGCTCACATCTATTATTACAGCAACCCCCATCAGCCTGTTTCACTCTGATTTCCCTCTTTATTTCTGTGTGAACGTGCCCGCGAGGTATTCCCACCATCGCTCACAGCCTGAGAGAATGAAGACACAAACACGC
This sequence comes from Triplophysa siluroides, assembly GCA_006030095.1. NCBI lineage: Eukaryota > Metazoa > Chordata > Actinopteri > Cypriniformes > Nemacheilidae > Triplophysa > Triplophysa siluroides. The sequence goes on along the minus strand of VCII01000494.1, from coordinate 71,829 downwards.
GCAACCCTACAGGCTTAACACTGCCACGCTGGTTTCGATGAACAACTGATAGTGGCCTGGAGCAACGTAAAACGGACACGAACGAATGCGTGTGCGTTTAACGCGACACTGTTTTTTTAAAGAAAACGTTATAAACACAGTATAACAAATAATGATCACGATGATGTTCTTAATACATCCTGTCACATCAGGTTATGTCTTTTATTTGTGCACTGTAGCAATGACAAAACAAAACATCTGTGATCGTTTAATGCTCCTTTTTGTCACTACAATATTCTTTAATCTTTTTTTTCCTGCGCAATTTGAATGCACTTGGAAACCAACTTCAGGCTTTAAAGTGGAGGCATGAAGGTGTAATAATATGACGCAAGTATTAGTGAAAGATTTGTGTTGGAGAAAAGTCAACATATTAGTGAGTCATTAAAAACAGTGTTTTCGTTTATTTCTTCAAATATAGAAAAGTGAATTAGGTATAGTTGTTACACCCACAGCAGAACAGTTTTTAAGTCAAACATGCACTTTTAACGGACACAAAAACATCCCCTTGTTTTATCTTTCGAGGCGTGTGTCGCAAGCAGCAAGATTCTGATCACATGCTCAGTTTTGTCAACCGCCACCACTTAAATACACTGTGAAGTGCATGTAAAATGATCTTTAATCTCTAATCATCTATATCCGTTTATTTGTTTAGTGCACATGTTATTAAAAGACTCTCCAGCATGGCACAAATAAAACAATGCCGTAGTTTCAAGCAATGACACAGTTTCTGTGCGAAACCTTTGACGGCTGATGAAATTAAACAGGACTCGACAGGCCTAAAGCCTGTGTGCCAAATGGCGACCGAAACCCACGACAACAGCCGAAACCTGGCAGCGGCGTGGGGTTTGGGAGGAGGGAAGTTGCGGGGGGGGCCACGCAGTCAAGGTGCAAAGCAAAGTGCACCGTCAGTTACTGTACGCGCAGGTCCACACTTGCCCTAAACAGGGAGGGGGGGTGGGCAAGTGCAACATCTTTTAGCTGTCATTCAGCGCAATATCATTACATTTGGATGACGACTTTAACTGTTGAACCTATGCAGAAAATATTTTCTGCTGATGAAACGTTTTCTCCGGGCTGATTCACCACTACATCATCAAAAAACCAACAGAAGAGCAGAACTGCCTAAAGAATGATAGAACATGTTTTTTTTCCACTTTTTATTGAGATCCTTCAGATTACCTCTTAATCCAAATGCAAAAAAATAAAAGTAAAACCATGCCTAAACTCACATGTTAACAATTATGTTGGATGATAAATTATGTTATAATAATACATACCCAAAGTTTAATGTTTCATGCATGCCGAATATGTCTTGAAATCAATACTTCTCCAAAAAATCTATTTTATTTAGTACAATCAAGAGATAAATACAGTTATGTTTTGGACTCAATGTGTTATTCACTCATCAGTCCTTCTTTCACCTTCAAAGAATTCTTTTGAATTTAAAAAATATATTATTTACAATATAATCTCATTACTATGTATTGCAAAAACTATTTGTATGCATAGCCATTCAAATCTGCTTCCACTTTAACACCATGTCATAAACAGCTCTAGCTGCAATTGAAACCAATTTTCCTTCTAAATGACCAACAGTTGTGTCACCTTTAAGGAAAGTACGTCCTTTGCACCCTTCGTCTCAATAAATGCACTTCTAAAATCGTTCATCATGTTCATAGGGCTGCAGTGTAATGTACATTACAAAAGCCAGTTTCTCGTGTCTGCACCTCATACAACACACAAGTGCTTTAATGTACCAGCGGAAACGTAGCTCAATAGACTGAAGTGTACTTCTCAGCAGGGAGAGGTTGTGATCTGGGAGAGGTGTATAAACTGGTTTTAAGGCAGTAAATACCTCTAGCCGGGTGAACAGGTATGAGAAAGGTGTTATTTCGAACATCTTTAAGAGATTTATAATACAAGAACGAACGTCCCTCCTTTATACTGTACTCAGGCCATTGTTACACGAGAAAAAAATGTCCCCACAGTGCATGAAAAGAACATGGTGCAGCTCGTTTAGATGAAAGGATCACAAAGAGCAAGGACGATTATTGTTCAATTATTAGGAATTAAAGACTAAATTTTCAAAACGTAACCTGATCAGTATGTGATCTGCCAGTCTGGCGAATGAGATTCCACGCCTAAACTATATTTTTGTTGGAGAGGAAGCATAACGTAATGTCAGAGACAATAAAGTCATGTCACGTCGTCAGATCAGCTCTTACCGTAGATGGTTTGGTGGAAATAGCTTTCCTCCTGAGAGGCTTCCAAAATCACATTCTCACAGATTCAAGAATGGTCACATCACAATCTTATTTAAAGAGTTGTGTATAGTAGCCACTTTCCATTCAGGGATGGGATGGGATGGGATACATTTTCATACATTCATGTTTCGAGAAATATATTGTGCTGGACTACTTAAAACGACAAATAACAGAGTCAAGCAAACTCTGTGTCTATTATAGTGCTAACAAATACAATTTCTGGAGAAAATGTGAGGGGTTCCTGCCTTTGGAATACTTGCTACTGTGCAAAGTCAAAAACCTTAACTTTAGTCTTTAGATAAAGATCAGGTCCTTACTTACTGCAAATACAACAGTATATGGAATTTGATCTACTGATTTCCATGAATGCAGATTTTGATAAATGACATAAATAGGGTGTATTATGTAAAGTGCAGTTGGTGAGTTAGTGTTGGGATCTTACCTGGCGATCTGGTTGACGTAAGGCTCAAGTTCAGTTGGCTCGTAGGCACGAGCGAAAGCCCAGCACACATAACAGGCTGCATCACGGACGTTCGAGCCCAGGCTGCAGGCTCCCCTTTTCTCATCATACGTCAGAGCCTTTACAATCAGCGGCACCACTGTTGGACCGAAACATAAAACATTAGGCAGCCACAAATCACTAGTTTGGGAATAAAATATGAAACTATAGCTTCGCATCTTTGGTAGGATATAGGGCAATTCCAGCGTTATGGACGTGACATTTTGCATTATGGATGTGACATTAAAATGCTCAGAGAATGAATTTGTTACGAATATATTGACCCATTCCGTTTATATTTAACTAGCCCTTGTTGATAGAGTCTTCATATCAAAAAATGTCAGTCTATGAACAAATGTTCTATTTTAAAAAAGGGAAATAAACAAGCGTTATGGATGTGACAAAAAAGGACACGTTTTTTGGGAGACGACAAACTTTATAGGATTTCTGTGAAATAAAATGCACAATCCTGAAGCAATAATACCCAATGAATGGAGAAGGGATGCCTCTTATAGAACATAAAATACTTTATTTTAATTTTCATGTGTTCATTCAACGTTATGGATCTGACCATGCTGCTGAAAAATCGCACTTACCTGACTATGAAAAATCATGCTGAAAATAAAACAAATGCTTTACAAATTTGAAGAGAGATCTCAAATGGGTATTTGAACCACCTAGTGTTAATATCTGTGCGGTTACCATAGTAAAAACCGTTGGTAAAAACTTAATTTTCGTGGTAAGGTTGACATTTTCACGGAATTGCCCTATAACCATTTGATAAGCAACATGTTTGTTTTTAATTAATTTTACGGATTAACTACTAGTGTTCAAATTTTGTCGAAACAATACCGAAACATATCACTACATTCTTACAAAGGAATACAAATTAGGCATTCGTAGATCAGCATACACAACTGGGCTACTAAGAATATAATCTGCATATTGGTGCTTTGCAGTTTAAAGACATTTTACATCAAGTGTAGCACACATTTGGCTTCATGCAAATCTCATTGGTTTGTCTCCACACCCCCTGACAAACTCCATGAACCTGCTTCACACCTAACTGTACCACTCCTGTGCGATTTCAGCCATTTAAAAACAAAAAGCCACAAATTGATCTCTCTGGCTTCGCTCTAGCAGTTGAGACGGAAGGCAAACTAGCAACGTATCGTGGCTCGGGGCTTGCCTAATATCAGGCACATTGATGCTGCCTCTGGGCTCTACTTGGGCATAGACTCCACCCCAGAGAGAGTCACCACCTCAGACAGAAAGAGATAGACTCATCAGACTTATCACAAACCAGTCAGACACCTAAACGAGCAGACACCTGCGTTCAGAGACAACCATATCGACAAAGTGCTCAACTCGAGGACCATCGTACGTTTTAGGAGGTCGGCCGTGGATATACATCCAACAACAAACATCCTACATCCAGAACATTGAGTGTCAACAGGTAACGCTGAGCAATATTCAATAGCATTTGTTGTAACTGATAATCCTAAAGTTTGACGACATGTTTCAGCAGCTGTAAAGGCTGAATTGATGCTGTATTTGTAGCTGGTGGTTATGGGTTAGGACTGAATTACTAATGACTACAGGTGCACCTGTTATAGTATATTTGGTACTTGTCTATGGGGGTTCGACGTATGTATAAATAACACAAAAGAAAAACAAAAATAAAAAAGTTTCTTGGTATGTTAATTTAACAAGATATTTTGCAATCTAAGGCATACAGGGAAGTAAAGAAACAGTCAAGTAATGGACCAAAAAGAAATTGCACAATACAAAAATGTCCTATTATTTTGTGCCTTGAGGAGGGAGCGGCTTCGTATGAAACACGTGAAGCAAAACCTGAGCCACCACTTCTTGCGACAGCACGTGACAAGCAGGTTCCTTAAGGTGGAGTCACTCTCAGCAAAACTTGCTTGGCAATCGATTTCTCAGATCTTCTGCTCGCTAATACAAACCTTCAGGCCTCGGAATCTTTGCAAACTTACCGGACCGTCGTGTATCCGTGCTATAGTGCAGAATAACACCACAAACCCTGAATAAAACAAATTCATTCCATCTCTGAAACAACAACATCCAACTGGCTTGTGACGTTTTAATACAGATGAATTTCATTTGAATAACTTTGTAAGCTTCTCTAGTTCGCAGAGCAAGCAATATCAACGATTAAATGTCTTGAGTTTAAATCCTGCAGGTTAGGTCATGGGAAACAGGTGTATGTGGTTTCCCACGCCGTCAGGTTTTGAAAAAGGGGAGCATGTTACTACAGGCCTGTGCTGGCTTCAATAGTGCAGCTAGAGCACATCATGCTAACACAAGGGCCGACAACTTATAAAAATGCGAAGTTGATAGGTTTTAGACACCATGCATTTCTTTTTTTGTTACCGGCATGTAGCACCAATGACTGTATAAACAAAAGAAGCTCTGCTGCAGGGTGTGACAGAACTGTTTTTTCTGTTTTCAAACAGGGCTGACACACAACGCAGTACTGGATTCAGAAAAGAGTGCCAGCATGGACACCCTCCAGGGGAGAAAACCAAAGAAACCCCATTACATTCCACGACCTCCTGGCAAACCTTTCAAATATCAGTGCTTCCAATGTCCCTTCACCTGCAACATCAAGTCTCATCTCTTCAACCATATGAAATACAACCTGTGCAAGAACTCCATCTCTCTGGTGTCTCAACGCATGGAGCAGACAGTAAAATCACCTAGAGCTCCTCAACGTAACCTACCTTCTTTCCAAAACAGTAAAGAATCACCCCTGGAGGTTGAACATCTTGAGATGACCAAAACCAACAACACTGAACAAGCAGAAATGGGTAAAGAGACAAAGGAAAAGCCTGAACGTCCCATCAAGGAGATCAGCGATGCTGATCTTGAACCAGTTAGTGAGACCATAGACAAAACTTCAAACATTGACACTCAACAGAACAAAATATCTTCAGCTTTCTCACCAGTTTCAAGAACGTGTGAAAGCGACGCGCTACCGCTCCCTCTGCACAAAGATGATCAATCAACGCCATCCATTCCTCAGTTCTACCATCAAATGGCACCCTGGGCCCCTCCCACTTCCACAACACCCCTTCTTCCTCTAATGCCAGAATATTCCCCATACATGGTGTCAGAACGCCCCCTGCATTCTGTTTACACACATTATTTACCAAACCAACCAAACACTACAGCCTTCCAACTCACACCCCGAGAGACCCAGAGACCCCTCGTTCCATCACCTCTGGTCCCTCCCACTACATCCCTTCTCCACCCATATCACTACAGATATGGGCATTCTATTATTCCCGGTCCACCATTACCCTTAAGCCTCTATCAACACCTTGAACTGTCCATGCCCCTCCAGAGGTCTAGGTATTTACCTTTGGATGCGTACAACAACAGATTTTACCCCAGAGAGTATGGAGGGCACTTGGCCCAACTAAGTCATTCCGACTCTTACAGTAGGCATACTGAGGACAGAGGAATCCAGGAGCACAACGGAGACAAGGGTACCCGCCAGAGTCCTTTAGCAGGCTGTGCTGCCTCTGGTTCTCCAGACAGACCCAGTGCTGCAGATTTCACCCAGCGTCTCCCCGTTACACTAAGGCACACTTCTCACGGGCAGACACTTACAGTCAGCCAATTACAGCATGGTATGCAAGGGGCTTCAACACAAACCGCAGCAGCCAACAGCTTACCCAAGAAACCACGTGGACAACCTCAAGAGGATGCGTTACCAAATAATGAGAGGTAAGTAAGAGCAAGGCTGGTAAGAATGTCAAAAACAGAATTACAGAATTTGCAATAACACTGGGATATTATCTTCTCTTTCCAGTAATGAACCCTCAACAACAGTTTCAGCAAGAAGCAGTGACATTTCATCAGACAAGGAAGAGCATGAAGAGACAGAGGATGAGCCAGCACCTCTTAACCTATCGAAGAGGGACCAGGCCGCATACAGAAACACAATGCTCCACGACCCAGACCACGAGCTCCATTCTGATTCGGAAAGTAGTCTAGAGGAGGCACCACTCAACCTCTGCCTCAGGGCAGAGACCAACATTCAAGCCCTTCCCGACACAACAGAATCTAAAACAGCAAAAAAAGAACCCACTTCTCAGATATCTCCAGCCAGAGAACAAGATCTAGACCCTTGTGATCAGAGGCACTCCGCAGCTTTTGCTCTTTGTCAGCTTGCTAGCTCAAGGGACGTTATCAAGGAGTCCCCCGTTGGCCAACAAGAAATTACCAAGGGCCAGAACATCAAACACCTTTCTTTCACAGAAAAGCATCCAGGCAAGGACACTCCAGACATGCACAAACAGGGCACTCAAGCACTGGGGCAAAAAAGGGTGAGAAGCAGACAACTGAGACACACTGCCAAGAAAGCAAGGGTAAAAGAACCTGCCCGGACTCAAAGGAAAAGGTCGCAAAACTGCTGATGCAGAGATTTTAACTACTCTACACCTGCACTACTCTACAAAGACTTTACAGAATGATGAGCAGCAGTTACACTGAATATATCAATTACTACTGTATTTATGTCTGTACAATTTTTTTGTCAATGGAGTGTTTACTGTTAAACTAAATATTCTTGCAAATATTCTGCACTGATTGGAAAGGAAAGCAGTCCATATTGTTCACTTTGTTCACTTGGACAAAAACATGTAACTGTGCATTAGAAGGAACTAGGTGGTGGCATTTTTAAATAAAGAAGCTTGTCGAACAAGATATTTAAATAGTGTTTGCATAAAGTGTATCTGATGTTTGCTTATGAATGTGTTAGAAACCATGTACGGTAGAACCAAGGTACTTGCAAATGTTAGACAAGATTATAGTTTGGGTAATACGAAAGGGCTGAGATTAAGAAAAAACTGCATATTTCCTGTGATTTCTTCAAATTTAAAGAAATAAAATGATGTAGTCATCATTTAGTAACTCTCATGTCCAAAATCATATGAATTTCCTTAACATAAAATATTCAGATAAATCCTTTTTTTCAATTTATCATTCACATATTTTCAATGTTACGACATTGTTATGACGTTTAGCCAACGTATGAGTCTTTCGAGTCAACAAACTTTCGAGTCAACTAAAACAATAATTTAAAAAAAGAATGCAAACCAACCATCTGACAGACGTGAGGGAAGCAGCAGTCCTCTCCGACCCAGCTCTGCAAGAGCCAGGCAGCCTCCATGCCAGGCATTATCTGTTTCCTGGAAACTGTACCATGGAATTATGAACACGATGCCATGAAAGATACACCGGTAGGTTAGCTTAAGTTAAATTGTCATTGGTATGTGTCATAACGCACCTGAAGCACTCTAAAACAGATCCAACCACATCATCTGCGAGCTCTTTGGGTAGCCTACCGGTCACTCTTCCGATCCTGGAGATGGTTAAAGAGAATGACAAGAATGACATTTTTTCTAGTGACGGTGTATCGCTATTTAAACTATTGACTATTTATACAGTTATTACACTGCATTATTTAACCTAGCCACGATACAAAATGTAAACTGTGATTTTTCATTGTTTTCTCACCCCTTGGCAGAGGACCATCGCACTATCGTCTCTTTGTCTTTCAGTCCAACCAACAGCTGTTCTATAACATTAGATAGCAGTACAGTACATCACAGCATTAATTATTGTGTAAATACAACACAGACGGATTCAAATTGGGCTTGGACTCTTACCGATGACATTCTCAACGTCCTCCGGTATATCATAGTCTTCCTCTTGATTGACAGATGACAGATCAGGTGTTGTAGCCTCTACACTTTCTGTGATGGCAGACTGAGCCAGGTTCATTGCGAGTGACCGACATCCTCTCTGGTATCTGGGTGATGACATAAAAAATGTTTACAAAACAAGAACACATTTCTACATTAACCTAATTGATTACAAGCTTTTCTTCCATTTTTACCCATTTCACACACATTTCTCACAATTTTGATATTCGCTTGCTGATTTTGTTTTATATCAGCAGAATACAAAGTAGCAAGGGTCTGCTTGGGCAAATGACCTGAAACTGTCCTACACTGGCCCCAGGCCATCCAATTGTTAAGCACATTACCTCCATTTAGCCAAACGTGGTTTTAGAGAGGTCAGGCCTAGTCTCTGGACAACTTTTACTCCCAGTTTCCGTAATGTGGCCTGGTTACTGTCAGTTATTCTCTTCTGATTCAGGCACTGAAGAACTGTAGGGGCTGCAGAAAGAACGAGAGCCAGATAAAGATCAGAAAAAAAATCACATATATGTGATATTATTAACCCAAAAATATAAAACATGTATTTTTTTTGTACACACCATGCTGCAAGAAGTCATCACGTTTTCCATGCTTGAAGAGCTGGGCCTGGAAATAAAAAGGTCATTTGATGACAAACGGTAACAAGATTCTTTAGAAATCTTTTGAACACTGTTTTACCTACGATCATTTAATTTGACTTCACATTGACATAAACCTGTTTGCAACGTGTCTTTTAAAATGTGCACCGAACATGTTCCTGTGCTCTTGCTTGTGGCACTATTAAAGCGCATATGCAAAACGTATGGCGGTTTTAGCACCTCGGCCTTCCAAACACACAGAGCCAGTTTTGAGGGCCTCGGGCGACAGAGACGAGCTTTACACAAATTGAACAACACCAGGACAGTTTTCTACACCTATCCGAGCTGTTTTATTAAAGAGAAGACAACATGTCTCACCAGTGCAAACAATATCAAAAAAACACAGTAGTCAAATTTCCTCATTATCTTAAGTAAATAAAAAGACCTATCATCAACAAACTCTTCCTGGCAATATAAATAGACTTGAATGGCATCTTACGACAAGCCTGTTTTTTAACACAGTAAGATTTGCATGTGGTATTTTGGGCTTTCTGACAACAGGCTGGAGAAACGGGGAAATGATTGTGTGAAACGTGAAAAACTAGAGGAGATTTGAGGCTCACCAGTGACTGTAATGCTCCATCGAGGGCCACAGTTCCCTCCATAGTCACCTCACTGGTCTGAGAGATTGTGGTCAGACACCAGTCCAGAAAATTCCCAAATGCTTCTGCTTCACATCTGGGCGGGTCACAAACCTGTATTTTGGTTGTGTAATTCACAAGTGTTTACACAGCGCCCTCTGCTGCTTGAGAAGTAAAACTGACAACCTTTTTTGGACCAATATAGTCCACAGTAAAAATATATATTTTTATAAGGCCTAAATGATTCTTTTATTTTATAAACAGAGCATGTCAATATTTGTTAATATGGTTTTTAACAGTGGATTTCTTTCTAATTTTAACCAAAACACTGCAGCAAAATACACTCAAAATGTTTAGCTACAAAATTACAGGGGAAAAGTGAGAATTCTTCTTTACTTAATAGATACAAGGAAGGAATTATGTTTTATTCATTCTGCATCAACATGGTAACTGATAAATTCAATACTTACACATAAATTTAGTAGAAAACAGTGAACAAATGTAACTTACTTTGACACCAGTACAGATGCAGCATCTCGAGATTTGTCACTGACTCCAAGAAATGACTTAAAAACAAAAATGTATACAATCAACACAAGTTCAAAGGTGTATAACACTGGTTCTACCAGAAGCTAAAGCCTTGGTTTTTGTGGTCTTATCTTGTCTACTGCATTATTCGTGTTAGTTTTGTCTCATTGCAAAGGTGATCAAAATCACGATCAAAACATATGTGCCTGGATGCACTGCACTGAATCACAAAAGCTGCCCTTTATTTAAATTTAGCAAATTAGTAGAAATGTATAAATTCATTCTTAAACATGCAACAACAGCAGCACTGAAGATGACAAACAGGAAACCAAGAACACTATAAAAGCAGTATTTAGTCATGTCATGAAGCAGTGCATGCTGGGAGCTCACAAACCCTTAACCAATCAGCAGCATTCACCGATATAAAAACCATTTGTAGACTAGTGGTAAAGGTTACCCTGTTGACCTACTGTGCATTTTATAAAGATTTACAATATAAGATCTGGGATGAAAAAGTCTCATGTATGAAATGTAAAAATATATAAACTGTTTTACAGTGTATAGTTCCACTGAACACATGTATATGGCTGAAATGTATTTCATGATCTGTGATTCTGTGCGTTACCTTGGCAACAGATAGGATACGGTCCATGACGGGCTCTTTTTTGACCTCAGGGTCAGTGGACAAGTGGCCATCCAGGCGGGACAGGTCAAAAGGAATGAGGCATGTCATGGAGAGCCACAGGAGGAGTATGTAGCGTGTTTCCCAGGTCTAATAAAAACATACAATAATAGCAATATAATAATAATATTTAAAAAACGACATAACTATCCTATACTTCTTTCTTTCTCTCCCTTCACAACAGTCACCAACACAGGACCGTAGCCAGCCTCGTGGAAGGTGCGGTTCTTTCTCTCAAAAAGTGGACCTTTTTTGTAATTAAAAGGACACATTTTCATTACAAAAATGCGGACTTGAATTCTGGACATTTGATAGTGAGGGATGGGTCGTTTAAACCACCCGACCCCACCCTGGCTACGGGCCTCCAACAACTGTAAACGCACCGTAGAACTTCTCATATCCCTTTAAAGATAAGTTGGTTTGTTTTCCTTACTTTTCAATGTTTCGAATAAAAGCATCTGCTATCCATTTGTTAAGAACATCAGAAACTGACAAGGTATGAATAATTATGTCTCATTATACTGTGGTGTCCATGAGTGGTTAAGAATGCATGTCTACCTCAGTGTCTTTTGGGTCCTGTCTGCATAAGAGGTCCAGAACGGGCTGAACGTCCGACACCTCGTGGGGGAAAAGCTGCATGAACACCTTGTAGCCTCTGACCTACAAAACCACCAGCATTCAGTCAATGTATCACTCCAAAGAAATGATGAGACACTAAGAGAGCTGTGCACTGTCTTGCCTTCGAGATGATGTAGAGAAATTTAAAACAGAGATGGACCAGAAGAGGTGGTGACTTCTCACTGCGGATCATCTCCAAGAGCATGTTCAGCATCCACTCTGCACAAAAATAAATGTAAAGTGCGCAAAGAGATCATCCATCTTCATCACATCCATAATACTAGACATCTAGCTTCACGGATTAAAAAATCCTCTTACCTAAGTGACGGTCCAATAGATGTGGTTGTTCCTGGTAGCGGTCCATCGTTACTGAAAAAGTTAAGCATTAAGCAGACACTCTTAGCGACTGCTTTAGACACAGCTATGGAAATAACATATTGTAATTTAAAATGTATTGTGCAATAAAGAATGCGAAGCTGACGTCACGCCCTATGTTGCATGTTCCAGTGGCGGCACCATCTTGGGAGGATCATACTCCACTGCTATTATTGTTTTGATATGTACCGTTACTTGTTTGGTTTGATATATGGAGAAATCGAAGGTGAAAGAATCAGGGGCTTTTCCTGAACGACTTTGCGTAATGCAGTGGCGTGTCCACACAGCGGTGTCACCGGGTGGCAGCTGCCACCTTAAAAATGAGCTTCGCCACCTCAATTGCCACCCCATGTGACCATGTCGTTGTGCATGCTAGAAGGTGAGGACTACATCTGTCAATCTGATCTCGATAGATCCGTCTGGCATAAACGGCTATTTACTCAACTGCAGGTTCGTGCACATATTCATACTTATTCTTTACACATGTGTCTGTTTTTATAAATATGATGTAGCATGGAAGATAAATAAAACATTTCAGATCACATTCACTTTTCAAAACTGTTCTATGATCAGCATTGATTGAACTTATATCAAGTTTTGCAGTTGTCTTTCAGAAACAACGATACAAATTAGCACAAGTTTAGATGAAATTGTGCTGGTAAACAGACCTGAAAGAAGAGTTATGTATCATTTCACATATGATTTTGAAAGATTTTAAGGCACTATTTTGTGACCTTTGTATACCTGCTTTGAAACAACATACTGTAAAAAGTCCCCTAAGGGCTTTTCCTTAAACAATTTATGTGAACACTATTTATTCTTTAACAAAGAAGTCATCATGGTAATCATCACCTAAACCCTCTACATTTTTAATACAGGCTTAAGTGATCTGAACCAGACTAAAATAGGGATTCAATAATTAGGAACCTATAATATTCCTAATCCTTACAATACAACTGCGAAAATGAGGATTGATGTGTATTGCCACCCCTCATTGTGCTCTTGTCCCCCTTTGCCACCCCATGTATAAAATCCTGGACACGCCCCTGGCGTAATGCTATTGCAGTTTTCAACACAGCAAGACCGACCTACCATAGTTATATTTCCTAATCAAATAAGAAAAACAAAACACTGCATTTAACGCACTAGCAGCCATCCTCCCAAGATGGCGCAACATTATTCAACACGCCGTGACGCAGCTTCACATTCTCTATAGCATGCACATGCAGACTCTTACCCACGAACTTCTCAAAGGTGTTCTCTCTGCAGACCAGGTCGTGGTGGATGTCGGGTAGAGTGCTGATGACAGCTCGCACTTCTGCGCATTCACTGAACTCAGACAGCGCACATGTCTGAGACATCACATCTGACTCGTCTGCGTTACAAACACCCTCCATCGCTAAGCGCTGATTGTAAACACGGGTCTATTAATGTAATGTCGGCGATGTCATCCGAAATAAACGGATTAAAAAGGGTTAATGGGTTTGTTTTGAGCGTCGCAGAATGAAAGGATACGACTGATTCAGGCTAGTGCACAGAATAAGACACGTTTTTCTTTAAACTTCCTAATATAACGCTGTATTATGCGAAACATACACTATAATTTACCATATGTATTTTCATTCAAACTGAATGTTTACAGAAGACACAAAATCTTATACGATAGTGCACTTATAACTATGTGACGCATCCCGGTTGGTCTCCATTGAATTGTACGACGCAGTTGACGACGGACGGCAAGCCGCGAGGGTCAAATAAAATGGAAACGCGTTAATATATTTGAGAGAGTGCAAAATAAAAAACAACTTTGTTGTAATAAAATAGAACTTGTCACTGTACCTTAATTATAATTACTCAGCATCTGAGTTCACGTTTTGCTTAAAATGGAGCAACGCTGCAATTATATGTGAAAAGTTCGTTTAAAAACATTTGGGATTTGAAAACAACAAAACCATTTCTTACGTTTGTGTTAACTGTGCTTACTTAAACCACTTTGTGGATTTAGATGTACTAATGGGAAGTGTGAACTACACAAACCGTGACGTTTTGTACCAACGTCAACGTACGCGGTGGGCGTGGCCTTTTTAACTACGAGCAAGAAATGTAATGGAGTGTTGTCTGTTCTTCAGCTCGTTTTGTGGAATTTCGTTAATATAATACAGACGAATGGTCATATGCCCCGTTAAGATGTACAACTGTTTATGTTATTCACATAATAGGCTAAAATGCTTATAGTTTTGCATGTGCTTCTATAAAAACGTTTTCTCATGGCCATATGCCAATGTTTTTGCAGGGGCGGAGCCAGCCGATTTTGCCGGGGCTTCAGCCCCGGATGTTTTGAGTGTAGCCCCGATTCCCGAACGAAAAAAAAAAAAAAAAATCCCTTTTTTTTTTTTTTTTTTGAGCCTATGTAAACCCGCGAAATCATAAGTTGTCCTATTTGCGCTTTGGCTTTGCACGTACTGCATAGTGCATACAGCCTGTAAAAATAGACCTTAAAAATAATCTAGCCTAGAGTATAGGCTACATTTCTTTGCTGTCGTTTCTTCCTGTTGAATATGCAGCAGGTAGGGGAGGAGCTAGCAGCAAAGTCAAGTGTCTGAGAGAGTGTTGTTAATAACGACAGACAGCGGGCAGGAAAAATGAAGCAAACGAGACTTTGGGGATTTTTTGGAAAGAAGTCAGTGGGTAAGAATTCATTTTTTTTAATCCTTTAAATCTAAAGATCATCATCTGGATGTCTTCTTTCACTGTATGTCTATTTGTTTAACTAGCTATTAGGGTACTAGCATCACTTGTATGTTACTAGCATCTGATAGAAGTTAGTAGGGTGTGTGCCAAAAAATCGATTCACAGAAGAATCTAGATTCTCATTTGCAACGATTCAGAATCGATCTGAAATGTCCAATAATCGATTTAATAAATTAATTAGGGCTGGGCAAATTAACGCGTTAACGCGGGCGATTCATTTTTTCAGCTTAACGCATTAAAAATATTTAACGCAAATAACGCAGCGTCCGTTTTTATATCCATTTTGCTTAGCGTTACATGATCCTCACGCTTATTCATGTAAATACTTCCAAGCGTGACAAGACACAAGAGAACGCGCTGTATGCCAATGTCCTGTGTGTGTGTGTGTGCGTCTTATGTCAGCTAATCAAGGGACACACACACACACACACACACACACACTCCACGCACAGACAGACTCGCGTCAGTTTCCTGCTCACAGTTGCTCACCTGCTCGAGTTCTCTTTTGCTCTTGAACAAACAATAACATAGAGGATTTTGAGTATTCTCATATCAGGAGTCATAATTAGTTAAATAACGTCTTAAATGAACTTAAAGAGTTGTGAGGAAATGAGATGCGCGGGACATCGCGTGAGATGCGCGGCTGTTCTTAAAGTGACAGGAGCACTGATGATGCCTGTCATTAATGTTCATCACAGAACAACGGGAACAGAGAAAATTGAAGCTTTAATGATGATTCATCTATATTTAATTACTAATAATACTAATCATTACTACTAATGAGTAGCAATTGAGAACCAGACTGTTTTTGATAAAAGGCACTTTCCTGAGAATTGAACTTAATAAATGTGAAAAAGACACTTTAATGTCTTCGTTTGTCATTCTGTATAGCAAAGCAGATGAGAGTAGATCATGATCAGAAACCCGATTAGAAATCATTATGGATAAAATCGAATCGTTTTGAATCGAAAATCTTTTTGAATCGAAAATCGATTATGAATCGAATCGTGGCCTCAAGAATCGGAATCGAATTGAATCGTGAGATGGTAAAAGATTCCCACCCCTAGAAGTTAGTGATACTAGCAAGTGATAGAAGATTGCTCAATCCATGCTCAATCAAATATAAAATAATGTGATCATCATCAATTATTAAACAGTGTGTAAATCAAAAGTAAAAAATAAAATAAAACGCTTAATATTACCAGATGAAATGAAGGGTAAGTTAACCCACAAATAGCCTAGAAAACTACTGTCTGTGAAGGTTTGGACTTTGGACTCGATCTACTCCATCTGTGTTTTTATTATTATTCTGAATCCGTTCTGAATCTGATCAAGGTGTAGTCTTCAACTTTTTTTTGTTTAAAATGTTGCCTTTCTTTATGAAACTTACCAACAATCAAGTGTTGATAAAAAATGCAACATTAAGCTAATGACATGTTTTTAAAATTAAGGTACAGTTAAAGTTTTTTTTTTTTTATAAAAAAAAATATCTACATTTAAACACAATAGTATACTGTGCAAGTGCAAACATAATACAACAATAGTGAACTATAAGTAAAGGCAAAACTTGCAAGTATACTTGCAGTATACACTACTAAACTAATAGTTTACTGAGAGTACACTTCAGTGTGTACTTTCATAAACAAAAAATACTACTTGTATTAAAATAGTAAACTACTACTTAAGAGTTAACTTGTAGTACAGATGCATTAAAAATGAGACACCTACCTAGCCTAGTTTACTACTCTTACACTTATAACTTAAACATATACTTTTTAAAGTGGGCCAATTTAGTCCCAAGCTGTATTGAAATAGTACACATTGATATTGGTATACTTAAATATACTTCAACATTACTTAAGTATACTTCTTCATAAAATTAACTTGAAGTATACTTCTTTTTCATAAGGGTAGCTTACGAAAAAGTTTTATCCCTAGTTTTATCCCACTTTACTGAATACTTTCCTTGTTTATCAGATGTTGTTTTCTCTAAGGATATAACCAATAAGCGTTAACATAAAATGTATGTGTGACTTATGTGTTATTAGTTTGTAGTAAATATACACTTATACACATGGTTTTGTAGAGGGTAGCAAAGATGAGCTGCAGACTGAGGAGGAGCCAGCAGCAGCAGCAGCTGCAGCAGCAGCTGTGCCAGGATCAGACATGGAAACTGGTTAGTGGTAACAATAAATCAATTTTACTTTGGAGAAAGTTAAAAGTGAAACATTGATATACAGTTCGATGCCATGGTGTGTCAATGAACTTTGACTGAAGTCATTCATGTATTGCTTTAACTTAGTTGTTGTTTGAAGCTGAAGTTGTTTGAAACTGATTGGCAATTAGTTATGTGTTGTATCTGTTCTTTTGCATCACAGATGATTCAGGGAGGAGAGAGGCTGAGTTAGTTGAGGTCGCTAGTACTGTAGTGGAAGATTTAGGGACTGTAGAAACAGGCCCAGCCAGAGCAAACTAAAAGAATACCCTCTCACAACCTTTGGACTACAGAGAAGGTCCTTCCAGCAAAAATGGTTTGAGACATTTGACTGGTTAGAGTACTCTGCTAGCCGAAATGCAGCCTTCTGCTTTGCATGCAGGCTCTTTGGGAAACAAGTGTCTAGAGTTAACAAAGATGTGATAACCAGCTCTGTTGGATTTTCTAACTGGAAACGAGCCTTGGACAGCTTTAGAGAGCACGATAGTAGCTCAGGACACAAAGCTTCAATGCTTGCATGGAAGACTTACAAAGCCAGTTTATCACATGGCAGTGTAGTTGAGCGAATGCATGTGGCCAATGTTGACCAGATAATTGAAAGAAGAGAATACCTTCGTCGTATCACTGCTGTCGTTAGCTTTTTGGGAAAGCAAGGCCTCACATTCCGTGGCCATGATGAGAAAGAGTCCTCTGACAATCAGGGAAATTTCTTAGAAATGATGAAATTTCTAGAGGAATTCGACCCCTTTCTCCAAAGCTACACACCTCCCGCCCATTCCACATATCTCTCTTCAGGCTCACAGAATGAGATGATTCAATGTTGTGCAGAGGAAGTTACTGCATCCATCATTAAAGAGATGAAACATTCAAAAATGTATGCAGTGATGGCTGATGAGGCTCGAGATGGTCATGTGGAACAGCTTGCTGTGTGTGTTCGTTATGTGGGATATGAGAACACTGTCAAAGAAAGTTTTCTGGAACTTACAAGTCTGAAGTCTTTCGATGCACATTCCATTACAGAGGCCATTGAAGAAGTTCTCAAATCAAAAGGCCTGGAAGACCTGCAATGTGTTGCTCAGGCTTACGATGGGGCCTCCGTCATGAGCGGTGCTGTTCGGGGTGTTCAGGCTCAATTCCGTGTGAAGCATCCAGAAGCAGTGTATGTGCACTGCTATGCCCATGAACTGAATTTGGTGCTTTGTCACACTTGCAGGGCTGTGCCAGAAGCCATTGATTTCTTCGACACACTGGAGAGTGTGTACTGTTTCTTCAGTGTGTCTTTAGTTAATCATCAGTCTTTCTCTGACATGCAAAAAGCCTTGGGCTTAGAGAAGAGTGAGCTTGTTCAGCTCTCGAAGACACGGTGGGCATGCCAGCTCAAATCAGTCACTGCCGTGATTGCAAATCTGCCAGCATTGTTGAAGTCCCTCACAGAATTGACCAGTACCACCACAGCAATTGGACTGCTTTCCAAACTTTCAAGACTTTCAAATGTCTATATGCTTGTGATGTTCAAAGCTTTGCTGTCCACTACAGAGGGACTTCACAAGTACCTTCAAAAAGAGGATGTAGACTTAGCACAAGCTACATGGTATAAAGATGCGGTCCTTGAAACACTTAGGTCCATGCGGACAGAGGAAATGGCAGAGAAATTCTATAATCAGGCCAAAGAAATTCTTGAGGCCAACCATCTGTCAGAGACCCCAGCTCCAGGAGGTTCTCAAAAACGCAAGCAGAAGCGATTAGATGACTATGTGGTAGAGTCCACCACTGGCACAAGGGCTTATGTGAGCACTTTGGATAAGATAAGAAATCACATATTTTACCCATGCCTTGACAGAATGGTGAGTGAGCTGGAGGGGAGATTTTGTGGTGTTGGTGCAGAGCTAATGAAAGGCATCAAAGCTTGCCATCCAGCAGCAAATGACTTCCTGTGTGAAGAATCATTAGAGCTGATTGCCAAACATTATAACATGAAGGTCAGTAAAGAAGAGGTTGCAGTGGCTAGACAGTTCCTGATCAAAAGAAGAGATGAAGGTGTCATTTCAGATATGGCAAGTGTATACAAGCTCCTTGACCCTGACATGTTCCCAAGCCTGAGATCAGTCTTTCAAGCAGCACTAACGATTCCTGTCAGCAGCTGCAGTTGCGAAAGATCATTCAGTGCTCTGCGTCGCCTACACACATGGTTGAGAAGAACCATGGGTCAGCAGAGGCTCAATTACCTGGCAGTGATGTCTATTGAGAGGGGACTTGTGTGTGTCACAGACCATAACAGTGTCATGAACCGATTTGCAATGCTCAAACCAAGAAAATACCCTTTAATGATACCCAGCAAAGCAAGTGAAAAAGCAAGTGATGAGAGAAAGACTACAGCAGGTGATGAGAAAGACTAGCAAGTGGATGAGAGACTACAGCAGACTACAGCAGGTGATGAGAGACTACAGCAGTGATGAGAAGACTAGCAAGTGGATGAGAGACTACAGCAGGTGATGAGAAAGACTAGCAGGTGATGAAAGACTACAGCAGGTGATGAGAGACTACAGCAGGTGATGAGAAAGACTAGCAAGTGGATGAGAGACTACAGCAGGTGATGAGAAAGACTAGCAAGTGGATGAGAGACTACAGCAGGTGATGAAAGACTACAGCAGGTGATGAGAAAGACTACAGCAGGTGATGAGAGAGAAATATAACTAATATAGAAGGACATACCAGATAGACAGCAAGAGGTGAATAGTGTATGTTGTATGTTGACTCTGTGTATATGTATTGAGCATAATGTTAAAGATGTATAATGTTATCATGCTCAGTTGAGCAATGGTTATGCTCTTCATATCCAAAAAAAAGGTTGTGCTCAGTTGAGCACTGAGAGGATGTTAGCCTGCCTTGAAGATAATGTTAAAGATGTATTTTGACTGAAAGTAAAGTGTTACTGACTGTAATAAAAAAAAAAACCTCTTCGAGTGATCCCTGTATTTGCATTAAATGTTCTGGGCTAAGCCCCGGATGTCCTTCAATGCTGGAAACGCCCCTGTTTGGGCTTGGTTTGGATTTAAGCCGTCCGACGAGCAGCAGAAAAATATACTCTGTAGAGTGTGTGGGGCAAAAGTTCCAGCTAAGAGCGGTAACACGCCTTGAAATACTTTGCTTTTTTTAAACTTTAATACTTTAAAAATGTTCTTTAGTTGACGTATATGTTCCTTATACTGAAAGTATTTTATTTATTTATTTATTTAGTGCTTTCATTTAGCACTTTATAATGTTTTCATTTGAAGTATATGTGCACTACACTTGGAAGAATTTTCTTTATTTAAATAGCCATGCCTAATACTGGAAGTATATCCCTAATTCACAGTGTCCGTTCCTTTATTAACAAGACACCAGTTTTAATTTCATTAGGAGAACAAAATGTTTAAAACCAAATGCGTTACCTCGGCTGCAGGTTTGAAATATGTTTTTATTTAAAGTATCTGTGCATTTACACAAAATAATTTTCTTTGCCTAATTAATACTGGAAGTATTTTCAGTACAGTGTATGTTCCTTAACTAAAAAGACACCAGTTTTTCTGTTCTCTGCAAATTGGGTGGCATTTAAGAACCAAGGACTTAAACTAAGTATAGTGCCTTTTAGAAGGAAATACTTTTATATTCATCTGCAACATTTTGTTGTATAATTACAGTTTTGCTTTTGCACAATTAATGTTCTCAAAACGACATACGTTTCTTTATTTCTTAAAAAAAAGTAATCCTGAACATAACCAGCAACAGGTGTTAGAAGAACCTGTAAATGTGGAGCAGATGAAGAACTGTCAACATTTTGTTTAGAGCTCAGCAAAGAACGGCCATTTAGAAAGTCGATGGTGATTACCTTTCTATAAGAATCGGAATATAAACATATGACATAAAATTACAATCCATGAAGAATATAAAACAAATTACAAATACTGGAAATGATTTTTTTGTCTATACAGATGTCGTTCGGTGCAAGACTCTGCTCTGGGACAGTTGGCCAATCAGTCCGAAGGATTTTGCGGGCATTCGGGACCAATATGCTGTGGTCTAAATTCAGCCTAAAAGGAAGAAAAGGGAAAAAGGTGTTTCAGGACCTTCCCATTATGGGTCTGATCACAGGTGAGTAAATAATTATCAACAAACCACAATTAATGACAAAAAAAGTAATTTAAGTAAATCCACAAATCTGTACATAAATCCTCGGTTTTAAATTGTATACAACATTATTATTATTATTAGTAGTTGTAGATTGCTATTCCCTCTAGTCTTAAATATTTATACTTGATAATTGTTCTTCCAGCTTTTCATGTCAGGTATATGTGCACAGTATGTACCAAGTGCTAAAAAAAAAAATTCCTTGTGTTTGCACACACTTGGCCAATAAATTGAATTCTGATTCTGTCATTGGCTGTTCATCATCGCCGGTGTGTTTTTCAGTCAGAAATCCCTCCAGATACTTCGCGGGCGTTGGTGATGTGTCGGCGGCTCTCTCAAACTTCAAATTCCAGAAAGCAATAATGCTCACACGGGAAAGTGAAGTCAATGCATGTCCTTTATAAACTGTTACAACACCTCCGCAGTCTCCACACGTGGTGCTGAATGCGCGCGGAACTGCAGCGTGATAGCAAATAGCCTAATGGAAGTACATTGCCTGGTAACAACGTTAAGGATTCATTAGTTTTTGATGACATTTACCATGTTGAGTGCGCATTCTTTCCAAGTAAATCAACAGTCAATCGTCAACTATTGCTTAGTTCAACAGTACTTTCAGCGCACTACAATGATTATTATGTATTCTTGCTTAACTTACTAGGAACACCTTAACTACAGGCTTAACTACAGGAACACCTTAACTACACCTTAACTGGATACAGGAACACCTTAACTACAGGAACACTTAACTACAGGTACACCTTAACTACAGGAACACCTTAACTACAGGAACACCTTAACTACAGGAGGGAACCTTAACTACAGGGGGAACTACAGGTACACCTTAACTACAGGAACACCTTAACTACATGAACACCTTAACTACAGGTACACCTTAACTACAGGTACACCTTAACTACATTAACTACATGAACACCTTAACTACAGGTACAGGTACACCTTTTCTAGGCGTGTTCACCGGAATAGCCTTCCTTAGGAGGTCACTTTCTTACGCACCACGTTACCAGGTGCTGTCCATTGCTGTGGTGCTGAATGAATGGATATCGATCGCTTGAAGAAATTGCATTTATTAGAACCAATAAAATAACTATAAACCACATTGCAAACTAAATACAACCCTGGATATTGTATTTAATTCTGAATAAGTGAACCCTTATCCCAAATTGTATCATGCCTAAACCCTCTACACTAATCTCATATTATGCCTTCATTAGTCTTCAAAAGGGTCATTTATATCAGGGCTCCACAAACTGTGGGCCATAAAGAGGGTCACAAGAAAAAGTCACTTGCTGTTGCATTGTGTAATATTAAAATAAAGAAAAATAAAATCCAAAAACAAACAATTACACTTTGGCCTCTTGTTGTTAAGTATGGAGCACATGCACTAGTCAATCTAACAATGTTTTTTTGTGGTAAAAGTGTAGTAACCACTTTTATTTTGTGTATTGAGCACTATTGTCAAAACCATGGTTTTATATTTTACCAATGCTATGGCTTTTACAAATCACGATTTACACAAAATAAATAATTGAACAAATATACCATTTATTTAATTGAAACAAATGAAATTGTTGTGTAATATTCATGTAATGTAATCATGTAATGTAGTCCATAATAGAGATTCTTCTGAGGACGTCAGGATTGTAAGATTTCTTGCTTGCCAGACAAATTCACAAATCAGAAAATAATGAAAAAAATGTAAAGCATTAAAAAGCATTTAATAAACCAAAAAATTGAATTACATATTTTAAATATTTTTTGTATTTTATTGCTTATGTTATATGTCTTATTTATTATTTTCAGGAGCTTGCCTTCGAACATATAAACATGCAAAGATGCCCGAGGTTCAGGGAGAAGTAGCTGAGAGAGTTTCTGAAGCACACCCCACATCAACGAGGAGGGCCTAAGAACCTCGTGGTATTTATCATGCAATATTAATTGGAATAGTATGTGTGCGTTTTTGTGCATGTAAGATTTCTCAGATTAAAGGGTCTGATTCAATACATTATGAAGTCTAAGTATTAGTAATCAAGATATCAAACTTTTGTACAATGACTTATGTGTTCCTGTTTAAGACTCATGTGCCAGCTGATGATGACGATGAGGTAATAAATGATTTCTCTTCCTTCCGATTTAATACTGTTAGACCAGGATCAGAAACATATTGCTTGTGAGCCATAAACTGATTCCTTTAAAAATAAAAAATCGTGATTGTTTGTTTTATTTCTGTTTGTTTGACTTGTTTAATACTTATTCACAATGTATTCGTTTTATTTACTAGCATTTCCATAAAATTACACTTTGGATCATTTCTCAGCCAACAACAGTAACAAAATTAGTTAATATTTTAACTATTTTTTTTCAGTTTATGTTTCCTTTTCAGCATCCTTACCACAGTCTTCTGTGTCAAATAAACATAATATAGTGTGTATATTATAATTTAATTTTTAAAATTGACATAAGACGAAATTCAGTACGTAATTCATTAATTAATTAATCAAGCATGATGTGTAGAGCCATAAGAGGCCAGAATATGAACGCAAGTTTGCAGTACACAGCGGCCTCTGCTGTTCAAAACATATATTGCGATTCAAATACAACCAGCTTGAGTCTCACATTTAACAATCGATTTTCAACCGGCTCGCAGTGAACCGTTCTATCCCTACTCCAAATCACAAAGTACAATTTCTGAAATTACGTTTTAATAATTTAATTTAAACAAAATAAGTACGTACTGCAGTTACTGGCGACTACAACAGTAATCAATTAGTTAATTATCAGTTGTTTTGAATGTTTTATGGAAATATTGTATGCATTTACCTCAAAGTATGTTGTAATATCATGGAGATTAATAAGAGTTTTGATTTTTGCCATAATCTTGCAGCCCTATGGGTATTAAAATATAGCAAGCTATTCATTCATGAAACTACTGAAATTAAATGCATATTTTTTCCCTACATTTCTATTAAAAATAGTCTTCAGATACCAGTCTAGGTGGGTCCCGGATTTAAAGTTTTTACAGGTGGTTTCACAGAAGGAATGTTTTTTAGTTATGCCAACCTCAGCATCACCCACAGATCTAGCCCTGGACCGTTTTGGGGGGAGTAGGCCTACGACCAATCAATTAACCTATAGGCTAATGTGTAATGATCTACATGGTATAAACAATAGATAATGCAAGAAACAACAGAATATACTTTAACAAGACGCTTTGAGAAATTTCAGTGTGATCTCAGAAATGCGCCAACATATGCAATTACACTTAACAAATCGATTAAGTTCTGTTTCCCCCAGTTATAGTTTTTACATTAAGCATGCAGAAGAAGAAGAAGAATGGAAATGATAATATTAACCTTAGATAAGAATACACCATGTTGGTTTTGTAATAATTCTGTGCTGCGTGGGCATAGCCAGGGAGTAGGGGATATTTATGCTAAAGCACGGTATAGAGACATATAAACGTTTGCAGGATTACTTTGTCTTCAAATACTTTGTCAGTGAGTTTGTACGTATTAAAAACTTTCATGAGAATTTGGTATTGCAAACATTCAACACCCATCCGTCTGAATTGCTGCAATAGCACCAGCAAGGTCCTCCTCAGCTACACCACCATTTGGGCTACTGCTCCACTTCCAGGTTCAATAACTTTAACGATTGCAACAACCACGTCACTCTCAATAAGCAGTTTCCAACTGTCTCCAGAGAGCAAATGTTCCTCGATATTTTGCCCTTCTGCAATCAAATCAAGAAGTCCCTCTTGTTGCAAGTACTTCTTAATACCAAAATTGGACACAGCTGAGTCCATTTCGTCCGAAGATTCTATAAATGCCACTTGCTGTGCGTTGATACATTTCAGATTTCTGCAGGAATCCACACCTCACAACGGTAATATTTGTGTGTGGTGTTAAAGTTACGTTGCCAGGCATGGCATTTTGTGCACCTTCTGGACACCACGATCAGCTCGAGTGATTTCGCCCGGTAACGTAGTGACGACTTCCCCCTCAACTTCAGCTGTTGGATATGACATTGCTTCACCTTCCCACTCTACTTCTTTATATTCCATAGAAGTGGTTGTTGTTAGATACAGAGATCCTCCAAATTCACGTGTGGCCAAATTCCACATTTGATAACAGTGACCAGACTGCAGCATTCCAATTTGATCCTCCCACAACTTGACATCAATGCTTCCGGTTGTGAACGTGGAGTGGTGAGGACAGAGGCCCAAGTGCAGACAGGGAGGTAATAAATTTATAAATAATAAAATACAAAACAAACACCCACGAGGGGGTAACATAACAAAACATACAACAGGAACATGGACTAACTAGACTGACTAAACTAATACAAATACTTGACATAAAACTACAATAAACCAGACTAAACAAGACACAGGAACTCACCACAGATGACACAAACAATGAACCAGCACAAGACAAGAGACACGAGGTCAATATAAAGGGAACCAAAGCAAGAGGGGACAGGTGCAGGGGATACACTAATTAACACTAACTAGGAAACAGGAGGGCAGGAACAATGACAAGACCGGAGAGAGAGTATGGCAACCAATAGGTGCCAAAATAGTCTCTCTCCAACATAAAACAAGGGATCCTGTCTGATTCCGCCTCAAGACCAAGAAATACCTGACATGGTTAGGCGGATTCATGACACCGGTCATGTCTTGTACACAACATGTCTGAGTCTCCGAATTCGAACCCCGGACATCCACCATCTTGGTACCAGCTTTGACATGATATACGCGAACCTCAATCAAACCAACCTAACAGAAGAAGGACCACAACAGCATAAATGCATCATATTTATAAAAATACCTAGAATTATATTAATGTACCAAAAATAAAACACAGGCTATAAAACATAAGCTAAATATCTTAAATTATATTTAGGAAAAAGAACAAAAACCTCCATTTAGACATCATTGAAACTTTAAAGAATACAAAATGAAAAACGACACAGTTAATTATTCATGTTACACGGCATGTTTATGCTGCAGAGAACGAAAACATTGCAACTTTCACAAAATGATAAAGTTGCACCAGTGGTGCCGAGGTTATCAGACAAAGAGGCCACAATACACTAGATTAACTGTGGCAGAGTGACCAAACAGTCAATCTTACAAGTGCATTTACAATCAATGCCATTTCAGTGACAGTTAGGCTTTTAAGGCAACATAAATCGATCTCACGAACGTTCTCCGGATCGGTTCTACTTATGTGGAACGATCTGCCCGCGGCAACAAGATCTGCAGATTCTGTAGCTATCTTTAAGAATCGTCTGAAAACGCATCTCTTCCGTCAACACCTTACCGATCAGTTCTGACTTCTATCTCTCTTCTACTCTTCTTCTTCTTCAAAAAAAACCTTCTAACTTAGCTCTGTGTACTGTGGTAGGCTTTATGAAGCCAGTTTTATTGACTGCACTTATGCTTTTTGTTGTACTTACGTTGTCCGAATTGCTTCGATTGTTTACCCCATCTGTAAGTCGCTTTGGATAAAAGCGTCTGCTAATTGACTAAATGTAAATGTAAATAAAAAACAGAGTAACATGTCATTTAATCAAATTGTGCATTGGACAAGAAGCATTGCATCAAGGACAGCTCACAGGATGCAAACATTATTTTTGCACAAACTCAAATTGAAACTCTACTCCTGACACAAATTGAACCAATTGAACTTATTTGATGTTATTATTTAGCGAATAGGCTCTATATCACATTGATAAATCTATAATAATTGGCTTTAAACAAAAACAGTGAGGGGAAAAGCAAGTGATCCATGCGCACCACCTCTTAAAGGGACAACAGCACAATAAATATATCTGTTTTAATGCTCATCAAACAACAAAAGACAAAAAACACGTACTGTTGCTGCATGACCAACTTTAATAAAACAAATATGGTTTAATCTACAGGTACATTTTTGTATACTATAAAGACTATAATGTTATTTTACATTTGACTCATTATTCAGTTTCATTACCTAATAACTATAGCAAGAACAACCTGCAAAAAGCACTATTTTATTTGTGTGTTGCTTTATTACATTTAAGTGTGCTATTGCTCATAATTAGATCAACCGAACATTATTATTAGAAGTAAATGTAAAGTTTTATGGTATTCTGAGCTAATTTATTAATATTACACAGGTAAAAAAAGCAAACTAAGAACTAGACATAATTATTTACTTATTACTTTTTATGGCAGCCAAGTAACATTTTTGTTAGGGCTAGTAAAAATGTAACAATTAATGTATGCATAATAATCGTCATAACCTTGCAACTGTAATTATTCATCATGTTTTGTTTATGATGAATCTATTCTACTGTGTATATTTAAAATACAGATGCTCCGATATGTACACTTTTGTCAATATTGAATGATTATTGAACACTCAAAGCCGATTTACCATAGAAAACTTGCTTTTAGCCTTGCTCTGAGACAACTGGCGTGTGTGCGTGCACTTCGACTGGGAAATCGATAGAAACTTTATTGTGTTTAACGTTGCACACAACACTAAAGACTGTAAAAGAGATACGCAGTTACATGTGTCACATTTCCAGTTGCACGTGAGGACAAGAGCATCAAGCACTCTTGCAGTAGACGATGTTATGCGAGTCATAGTTGGAAACATGTTGCATTTATTGACACGCCACCTCCAAGCCTTACTATGCGTTCAGACCACCACAGACGTCAAAGTGCCAAAAGACATTCATTTCCAATATGAGCTGGTGGCGAGCAGAAACACGGCACATCTTTGCCGTTGACAACATCAAGGAGAATTTAAATCAGGTCAACTTTATGTTAAGAGCTTTGATGCGGTTCGGAGGCAACCAATCCCAACATACAACTCCACCGCTTCAGAGGATTAAAAAAACACAGCCAATAAACTTTAGTTCCGACCACATTAGTTCCACCAATCAACTTCTTGTGTTCAAATACTGCACAAGATCAACAAGCTTGTTTGCTTTGAAACCCCTTTAAATACAAGTTAAGATTTCAATCTCTTGCTACAACGTTGATAGCAGGACGGCCAGAGCCATTTTTTACGCTCGACAAACAACATTCTGAACGCACAGTTTGGCTCCAGGCAACTGAAATTTCATCCAACCGGTCAAATTATCCTACCAAGCACGTGCACATCAATATTACGTAATTTTGTACACTTAAAAATCTTCCTACCCGTTTATTTTATATTGCTTTGGAAATTGAATAGTGTCTTTTCGTTAAATCATTATACATATTTACTTAACACTGGTAGTACAATTTCATAGGGTATTGCACTTTAAATGGATCCTACATGTTTCACTTATGCAAGTAAAATAATTCGACAGAATATTTAAGTTGTAAACATATTTTATGTGTTTAATTCAAACTGGTGGTACTATCTGACAGGGTATATAGCAATGTTAAAATCTTCCTAGCCAATTATTTTGTCGAAGGGATTTAGATTACATTAGTTTTACCCTGCAGTAAGTCTAACATGGTAAGAATTCAAAACAGGCCCTATAAATACATAATTGAGTATGTACATCGCGACACATACATCGCACGTGATAGGAAAAAACGCCTGTTTAAGCAAGAGAAAAACTCTTGTAACAACTTTACAGCGTTTCCCATACAATGCATTTACTTGGGCGGTTCGCCCAGATTTACTTATGGCATCTTTTCTGTTATCCATCTATGCTAATGACTTTATCTGTGATCGAAAAACTAATGGATAAAACACCGCTTACGCGTCTTCTCTCCTTCCTGACTGGTCAAGTGAGTGAAACTTGAATATTTCTCGCAGAGCACAAAGCGCCTTCGCTCAGCCCTCATGGTGATTTACTGTTTGTGCTGCCAGATTATGGTCTTATGTATTTTGCCCTGTTTTAATATCCAGGTTAAAGGTACAGTGTGTAGGATTTTGAAGGATTTATTCACCAAAATGTAATGTATAATACAAAACTATGTTGTGAGTGGTGAAGAAATACCTTACAAAATGAACCGAAATGTTTATATTACCTTACAATGAGCCATTGTATGTATATACACCGCGGGCACACCCTTACATGTAATTATCAATGTGCACAGCCATGTTTCTATAGTATCACTACACGGACAAACTGAGTTTCGTAAAACGAAGGATGCACGGGACTGGTTCTTCTTCTTCGGCTGTGTTTTGAGGCAGCTTGCAAAGCGACTACATAGAAGGATTAGCAGAAGAAGAGGAAGAACAATAACAGCATTTACTTGTCGTGTTTTCTTTAGAAATAAACGGTTCTTTGTTGCAGTAAGAAGCAAAATTTGCGCTAATGGCGGACCACACATACTCTGCACAAGAGCCGATAGAGCGTCAATCTGTTCGTTCAAAAAGAGAAAAATACGATGCAGCAAGGCGAAGTCGAGACAAAAAACGGCAGAAAACCCGAATAAACATCGGCGTGGCTTTTCCCAAATGGAGGCACTGAAGCAGGACAAGGGTTTGCTAAGCGACGCCGAAGTTGCCAGCTTTCTGCTGGACCGGTAAGTTTGTCTAATTTCCGCTATATAAGTGAACTGTATATATATGTGTATGTATGTATGAACTAATAAATATATATAGACATCTACAGACTAACGTAACCGTGACATTGCTATATGAGCACAGAGATGAGATGTTAATAACGCTGCCATTTATGTAAACCGGTCTGAATATAATTCCATTGCAAACCTCAGTAACAGCTGTCCTGTTTCGCTGGAGGGCTTCCACTCTTTCTACATCCTCTCTTGTGCGGTCCTCCCGGGTAACGTTAGCTCCTCTGCCTCTCCTCGCCCTGCCTGCAGCTCCCACACCCCTACCTCTCTGCTCTCTTCCTCTCCCTCTTCCTCTATGACACAATGCTAAACAAGTAACAATAATATTCACTATAACGATTAGAGTAAATAATGAATTAAGTCAATTTAATTTATTTATTTTTCTTTGTAAATAAACCTCGTCACTTGACTTGCACAGGTTACTCTCTGCTGTCTCAGACGACGACATCTCTGTACTGTGTCCGTAGCTTCAGTCTGTTGTTCGCCTGTGAGACGTAGATTGCAATTATCAACACCACCGATAATGGCCGCTATCATTTACGGAACCTTTTGTCCTGTGACGCCAACCGTAGCTTCTCTAATGGGAGGGGGAGGGGGGTGGCGGAGCTGTAGGTTGCAATTTCCTACATCGCCAATAGTGGCCTCTGAAACTTACACACAGAACCTTTAAATGTTTTGAATCAATCGTTTGTCTTCAATCGCATCGTATAGCTTACGGAAGCGTTCTTTGTGTCCCAAATTGAGTTCAACCAAACACATTGTAATTAGAGCGACTAAGTGCTAGCGCCAGGGTTTCTTTCGATCACGTGGTCCTTTGATCAATTTATAAAAGTTATATTTGGCTGAAAGAAGCCGTATGTTAACTGTGATATTTGCTTTTACTACGGTAATGTTGTTGTACTGTGGTATGTGTAGTTACGGCACAGTAATTAACCCACCACGACCCATTACCATGTTTTTACCATAGTGACTGCAGTTCAACAGTGTCATGCTGTAGTGAAGTGGGCGGGACGAGACCGTGAGTCGGATCACCGAGGAGATCGGGAGCATAAGAGGACGAGCGACCGGACCGTCAATGAGAGAGGACCAGGCCTGGGTTTTAGTTGTGGTTTGTGTGTGTCGCCGGCAGTCTCCTTTCTTCCCTACTTTGAATTGTATTACACATGCGTACTAAAAGCACGGTTATCACAACATTTACCATGTTTTTCCCAGATTACAGGGATACTAAAAGCAACCCAGCAACAATGACCTGGCGGTCCCGGCGGTTTTGGGCGGCACAGATTCAGCGGCTTACCACCGTCGGCACACTGTTGACAAGCCGATCAATGCAAAAATGCTGTCGGTCTGCCAGCTTTTCTTGGGTGGCACCCCACCAGTGGCTTGCCGCCGCTGGGCCTCTGTTGGTACAGCAGTGGCAAACTTACAAGACATGTTTTATTTATTAATTTTAGTCAAAGTATCTTAAGGATGGAATATAATTTAATAGTTTAATAATATAATAGTAGGCTAATCATTATTTTATAAAAAAAAATGTGCAATTTAATAATAATTTATTGAGATTTTATAGTTTATATAGTATATTACAGTTTTTCTCCATTGGTTTGGCTCATTTCTTGAAACAGAAATTACATTCTCAAAACAACATGGACAAACCTCCAAACCACTTTGCAATTAATTGTTCACAACAGAATTTAATTTCTCATTCATTTTATCAAATTGCAAATATCTAAGTACATGTCTCAATGTCTCAGTACATCTTTGCAAATGATTAAGTACAGGTAGCCTACATTTAGCACAACTTCAAGTGACTAGATCTTGTTGATCTAAACTGATTGTTGATTCTCAGTCTAATGGTTGTTCGCTCCAAAACGTCAGCGTCATTTCATTGTATAAGTCATCACATGCACAAAAGTCTGTTCAATTGTCAAAATTAGTCAAGAACATAAGACCATGAATACCATATATGAATCCCTTGGATCATTTGATACATTTATTACAGCAATTGACAGTCAGGTGAAACTAGAACTTGACTTACGAAGGAAGAGTTTCACACATCTCAGAGGACCAATCAAACAGTATGTTTGGTTACCTGACCGGTGCTGTCCATGACTGTGAATGCTGCCAAACATATATGTGAAGAGCTTGACCGTGCAGGACCAGTACAATTTCTGAACATGGAGGCACATGGCCAAGTAAATGAACAAGTGCAACTGCCTGCAGGAAGAGGAAGAGAAGAGGAGTAAGGGTGCATGGTGGTGGTGGAATAGGGAGAAGAGGCCGAGGAGCAAGAAGACACCATGCTGTCCCGGATGAAATTGTCATCAACGGATGTCATCAACCATGTCATCACAACCATGGCCTAGTGCAGCATAATGTTCCTCGCTCTACAGTCTCCTCCATCATACAAACATTTCACAGGGAAAACAGGTATGTAGGAAGTCAATGATGGAATTATATGTTGTATAGGACACGACACTGTGGATAGAGCAAGAAATATATTTATTTACACATTTACCTATTCATTTGTGTGTGGTGTGTACATGTTTTTATATCCCGGTGGGGACCTCATCAACCAAAAGATTAAGAGTCCTTACCAAAATTACTGTTTGCAGCCTGTACACTGACTATCACCAGGAGAGGAGAGTCACAGTTCTCCAACTGTGTAACATTGTGTAAAGTGTGCATGCATGCATGTGTGTGCCCATGTCTTTCAGAAGAGGCCGGAGGTACTGGAAGGCTCCCCTACCAGTCCCTGGTGAATCAGGGCAAGACCATGAACGTTGCTGGACTGCCCAACAGCCTTACCTTCAAGAAGCCATCCTTTTATGGAAGGAACCAACTGGAGTCATTTTAAAAGCTGCTGATGAGATTTCATTTCAGTAAGTGACATTAACAGTGGTTGTGTGTCGGCAGACCATTTGGCTCTGTGCAAAGTGGGGGAAAAAGTGAAGTAAATAATAATACAATAATAGATGTGAGTTTTTGTATATTGCTGGGCCATTGCATCTCTCTCTGTCCCTTCACCCCAACCAGTCGAGGCGGATAACTGCCCACCCTGAGCCATCGTTCTGCTCAAGGTTTCTGCCTCTTAAAAGGCCGTTTTTCCTTACATCTGTCTCCTAGTGCTTGCTCGTGGTGGGAATTGTTGGGTCTCTGTTAATAATATTATAGAGTGTGCTCTAGACCTACTTTGTTTGAAAAGAGCTGTGAGAAATGTTGTTATGAATTGGCGCTATATAAATAAAATAGAATTGAAACAGATTCAGGTTATATTCTGTATGTTTATGTGGCAGTTTTTAATGTGACACTATTTCTCAGTTGGAGTTACATCAATATAGTGCAACTGATGGACTTTAAAATGTCCTGCATGTTCAAAATTGGACAGAAAGGCCGCTCAAATAATCGTTGAAATTTATTGATCAGAAAGTTTCAAATACAGCGCCGGGTTGTCTCGGACACAACGTCTCACAAAGAACCAACCCCGGAAATCAGTTTTACAGCCTATATATAGTATTTGTCGACATGTCTCTTCTTCCTGCTGCGAGGGGAGGGTCCTCCCTGTGCTCATCCAATCAGCTTTCACTCCTTTGTTCTCCTAGTTTCTGTAAAACATCCCATGACAAACCCCCACCCAATTTCTGCAGTCTGTTCTAAGTAATCAGTTGTAGCTATGTGTGTGCGTGCACATTCCATGCTGCACCCCCCACACACATACCACACCCTGTAGTAAGCACATTTAATATCAGCACAGAACCCCTCACAGTTTCTATTTAAACATTTTCATTAAGGCACACACACACATTGTTTTAATCACACCATGATAAAGAGTAAAGATTTAAACGTAATAAAACTTATTAAAAACTCCTTCAATCCCTCTCTTGACCTCTGAAAGAGGTCACATAACTTCATCCTCATCATTGTCATCACCATCATCATCAGTAAATTGATTGCCAGACAACAGTGGCATACTGTAAGGGGGTGGGGTGAGATCTTTCTTTTCTATTGCAGCCACTATTAAACGGTTACATAATGCTCTGATACATGGAATACAGCAACATCCACAGGTGACCAAAATTCCTAATTTACTAAGCAACGATTATCAACATTGTATAAGAATAAAATAAAACCACAAAGCTTATCATACCTGGTAAAATCGAGACACGCAGTTGCAGTGTGGGAAGTTCTGGTTACAGATGCTTCCCTGAGTCCTTTGCCAATGCACATTATATACCCAGATGTAACAAAGCCAATGGTCAGCGAGAAACTTGGTTTGATTGTTTTCTCGTCACTGAAGAGAACATCAAATGAGATCTTAATCTACATGTAAACAGGATTCCCTGAGAAAGTCACACCTCTTTGAGGAGTGCAGGTGATGGATTAGAGTTAAACAGTTTTAATATACTCTGTTAGATTTAAAAGAACAAGACCTTTTTACCCATCGCACCATGACCTTTAAAAAACAATACCATCATCAAAACTTCATACTATGACAATAAATGATATACACAGTATAAAGCGTAAGCATTTTCCCAGTGATCAGGGCCTGAAGAGATGAAGGGGAGGGGTGTGATAAGAAGAGGGGGTTCAATTCCTGGGCATCAACAATCCCTGAGGGGAGGGCAGGATATCATTCCTCAGGATCTAACAACAAATGGGGTTTCATTGTGTTGTCCCAGCATCAAAAACAACCTTAGTTCTTAGGACTTTTCCAGCTGCCTTACAGTTCCTCCCCTGACCCCTTGGGGCAATCTCAGAGCAGTCCCTAAGGGGACATTGTTAGGCATTTTTGGTCATTGTGTATCAATTACTGCAGAAGTCTCTGTAGAGCTGGCACTGTGCAGAGAGGGTGGATCTTTGGTCTGGATTGTCCACCTAGGTCTGATACTCTGCAATATCTGCAATATAATCTGTTGTACCAAGTCCATTGTTTCAGTCAGAGCCCATGTGCTCTGTTTGTAGAAGGTGTCTCCCCACCAAAGAGAAACATCTTTGTGTAGTAGTGTCCTCCCAGGATATTTATCTGACCCATTTATCCTAAGTTACCTCTTGGTAGAAGGTATGGTTTGCAGGGCAGCTCCATAGATGAAGGAATTCATCTCATAATAACACAGCATTGTGTATGAGACACCTGAACGACATCTGCATAAGCATACAACAACTGAACACTGATGAACTTAGTAACATTGGGAGATGATAAAGGGTTACAACAACAAATGAGATAACTAGATCTTTCATGGAACCTGGTGCGAGTGGTGAATAAGGTCTCAATTTCATCCAAAGCCATTTATAATATCACATAAGGTGATCATTTGATTACCTGATTCTTCACCATAGTGGAATTTAGATACTCTGAGTATTTTAAAGGAAGAGTGGCAAAAGTCAATTTAACTGGCATATTCTCCAGTGAAATACATCATTACATCATACAATAACAATGTATAATTATACCTTTCAAATATATTGCATATAAAATACAAATGTACAGTATGCATATAAATGTATTTTCATGTGTATATAAAATCCAGATAATGTTATGCATAATATGGTATAGTTATATAACATATTTTAATAACCATAATAGTAATTCAGAATACTCAAATACGAGTTAACTGCAGAGCTATCATTACAAAGAAGCAGTAGGAGTATTCTGAATCTCTAATTTAGCTATTGTCAACAAATTCTGTGAATGTTGATGTGTACAGTACGCTACGTCATGTTCAATGGTAAAAATCTGATTGGGAATTGCGTAGCCGATTGCAGAAGCGCCAGCACTTCAGATCTAACCACTTTTTAAAGTCCATCAAATGTGTCAGGAGTGAAAATGCAGAACTCAACAAATCAAGTCTTCATGAAATGTGTGGAACATATTTATCTTAAAAACACTCAATGGCTGTGAAAACAAAACCCTTTTTGCCTGGTCAGAAACAGCTCTGCTCAAGGCACCCGTTTAGGTGCATGTCTCTTTAAATGATGAGTTACAGCGCACCCCACCCCCCTTCTGTCCGGCGTGTCAACACAACACGTGTAGTCCTGCCATGGCAATGGTTTAGATGAATTAGGTTTCCTGAACTCCTCTGCGGTTAGTTTCGTGTTAAATGTCTCAAATCATTCGTCCGGAGACAAAAAAAAATCTGTCACAGCAAACGGCGCTGAAGTTGTGTGTGTATGCTTGCCTAAAATCCACGCATGCGCACCTGCAGATCTCAGCGGATAAAGTGGATTTTAGTCGTTGACAAGTTATAACGTCACACACACAACGTGAAAGCATCACTAGTAAACTGTGACAGATGTTTGGCTTTGAATGTTCTATTTAGCCTGTGACTGACATATGCTAAAGTTATCCTCCTTTATATACGATACATGTACGTCAATTCAGACTGTTGATAAATATTACTTGCATCGGGAGTTTTGTCTCGTTCAGTCGGTCTCGATCTCTCTTGAGGAACAACTTTGAAGCTAATCCTGCTCGTACTGTTCCAGGTTGAAAAAGCACTCCGGCTTGAAGTGATTCTCGCAGACAAGCAGGTTTTTACTTATGGTTTCTGGGGGATTTTATTGTGTATAAACTTTGATCATATTCTATGTACTATGGGGCTGTCGTACACCACAGTTATGAAGAAGTATTCATAGGAATGTTTGTAACATAGTTGTGTTAAATAGATCATTGGAAATCAACAGAAATCATAGGATGACTATACCAACCATAAAGTTTTGTTTGAATAATAGAATCAACATTTATAATTGTTTTCATAGTAATGTCTTAATTTCAGCAATACAAAATCCAGTGATGTTTAAAGACCTAGATACATGAATTTGATGATGTCATATGTCAAAACTTATTTTTAAAAAACTGAGTAAAGGTTGAAATTCCACCATTAGATACAAACCTTGTTACCTAGCAATAATGGTGGCAGACGAAGACAATTGGATAACAAAAAATAAGAGATAGCGGGAATTTACCTGATTGGTTTCGAAAGGAAACACCTCCGAGTAGTTTCAGTATAACTAGAGGTTGGAAAACACCAGATTTTCAGATGCTTTTGGGAACATCTCACTTTGTTTGATTTGAGCAAATAAAAGTTAAAAACTTTGACACCTGGACCTTCTTTGTCTGAGCAATTTTTTGAACTACAAGATCGACACTTTTCTCCTCATCAATTTCCACTAAAAATGTAATAAATCCACACCTCCCTCTTCCCAGGTTAGGACTCTGTGCAGCGACCACATTGCATGTTGTCCATGAACTTTAGCCATGGCGGAGCGCGGTGGGTGGAATTGTGTAGATTAAGAAGCTGTAATATTATAATAAAATCCTGCGTCTACATCACAACAGGAGCAAAATCTGAACAGCTCGATTTCTCACATGCTTGCAGGGAAAGGCTCATCAAAACAAACTTACTGGGATCTTGTTTTTCACGTTTTCTGGGTTGCTAGATGCACCGGGGACCCGATTATAGCACTTAAACATACAGAAAAGTTTGGTTTTCATCCGATGACTCCTTTAACTACACAACTATAGCAGAACTCCATCCTTTATTTTGCCTCTTTCTTATTCATTTATTCCCTTTTCTTATTATTATTAATATTATTCTGTTTCATCTCCACCCTTTTTTTAAGACAACAGGTTAGAAGAAGTAAAAAAAGAAAACAAATATGAGAAGTGCCCTTTTTCCATTTTAGCCCCTCCCCTCAAAATGTCTGTGCACGTCCCTGCTGTGGTATAATGATGTTTTATTCTCTTAAATCTTAAAGTGCAGCAGTCTTCTTGCATTAAAACACACAACTTAAAGCGACACTTTAGAACATTTGCTCACAGGTTCCCCCATGAGGTTGATAAGCGTCATTGTGTGTTAACGGTGTAAATGTCGAAGTTAGTATTACGTCGTCTCGCACATGGCACCTGCCCGCCCACATGACTCTTGTCATCGTCAAACCAAAATGTACAGTCCTGGGCACTTAACCTTATTGCAATCTCTTACAAAATGTCCTCTATCCTCGCATTTGTGGCACTGAAACTCTGGCCAATCTTTCATGATGTGATCAGGGCACATCCACAGCCAACAGGTTTTTAATCTGATGGTTGTGCATCACCCTGAAGAACTGCAGCCCTTCAGCTGTTTCAAACTTAGTGCTTTACGGGAGAGATACGACAAACCTCGTGCTGGATAAAAGCGTCTCCTAATTTCAGATATCTGGGTAACTCCCCACCCTTTAAGTTTATCTAAAATCTCTCAATCATCAATCTAGGCGGGCAGATGCATAAACGAGACAACGTAGTCTCTTAACTCCACAATTCACTTCCTTTATCCTATTCCATCTTCCAGCAGTTTAACATCATTCACTTTCTCTAGTTACTTCATATTCTTAGTTCTGTTTGGGTCTTACTGCTACCAATCTTTTCCGTTACAGCTTTTATGATGTCCTCAGCCCTCGCGTTTGATATATCCACAGTCAACGTCGCCTCTTTCAAATAATCCCATTTGATGGTATTGCTGTTTCTTTGTTCCTTTTGCGTAGTATTCCCATCTCGTCGTCTTAATGCAGTTCCAGGTTCGTTTACCATGCGTGTTCCTCCAGCAATATCCATTGTCTTTGCCAAATGTGCGTCCGCCATTGTTAAAAAAACATGAAAAACCCCCCAAAAAAGTTCAAAATAAACACTTGATAACTCAAAATAAAATTGGACAAACACAAAGTCTGATGAATCTGTCTCACCCACTGCTTCCTGCAACTCACACTTCCTACTCAATAGCGCCACTCAGGGTTGTGTGGCCGTAAGCAAAAGCTGACAGCCCGAGCTCACCTCATAAAGCGGCCAAAAGGCCATCATGAGTTGAAACACTAATCTTACAGCAGGTAAGCTGACCAGGCTCGACCCTGCTTGGCTTCCGAGATCAGACGAGAGCGGGTGTGCTTTTTATTTTTTTCTTTATTAACAATCAATAAATCTCTCATTTCCCATATGTACAAAAAACTGGAAGAGTTAAGAGTCCAAATATAAATCACACGTTTAAAACCTGGGGATAGTGACGGTTCAGAGGGCAAAAAAAAAAAAGTTACATACATAAAGCTTCCTATTGTGGCGAGTCACCCATGGCGCAATCAGCGTCGCCATGGGAACAGAGGGGACTAACGAGGCGCAGCTGCTGGTCGTCAAGAGCTGATCTCAGCCGGCATAAAAACCGGCTGTACAGGAAGCATGGTGGACTACCACTCCATGGATAATGCTTGTCCCACCGATATTATCACGGGCTCCGACGAATGATGACCGGCAGCTTGCACAGAAGCCCACACCAGACACGACTGGAGTCGCGACACACGGAGAACATAAGACTCACCAAGGACACCCCAGACATTGGGAACACATAGGAAAGCCGGGACACCACGCACCGCCTCACACCCCTCTCCTTGGGCTCAGAGGTCCGGACTTCCTGTTTCTTTTGAACGGCCACGGGCCGGTTAATAAAATTCCCCGTTCGGGACCTATAAACAGTGTACTGTTGTGCGTGTCGTTCCTCCACCCGTCACACTATTTTAAGAAAACAGACTTAAAAACACAGTAACAATTCATATTTCGCAGACTTCATGAGCATTACTAGTAAATTGAGGATTTTTCCGTTTTTGCATTTATAGTGTTGGCCCAGCAAGCATTACTGTTTTGTTCCAGTCTGTTTCTTTCTCAAATCATCGTCCTTTCAGTTTTTCGAACAGTTCTTTGCATTTGTTTTAAAAGGTTCCAGCTCTCTGCAGTGTAAAAACCCTTTGTCCTCGTCGCCGCAGACTTTAAACTCTGCGCTTTGCTCTCTCCGGATCTTGTGTATAATAGCTTCCATGGTGTCTGTTTAAAAACTCTGAGTTTGCCAACTTCGTTTCCACAAGCTTTCCTTTTCATACTTAATGTTTTCCTCTTTCATGTCTCTGCAGCCAGTAATCGTTCGCTTTAGGTTTTGATGGACTTTAAAATGTCCTGTGTGTTCAAAAATTGGAGAGAAAGGCAGCTCAAATAATCGTTGAAGTTTATTGATCAGAAAGTTTCAAAATACAGCGCTGGGTTGTCTCAGACACAACGTCTCACAAAGAACCAACCCCGGAAATAAGTTTTACAGCCTATATATAGTATTTGTCGACGTGTCTCTTCTTTCTGCTGCGAGGGGAGGGTCCGCCCTGTGCTCATCCAATCAGCTTTCACTCCTTTGTTCTCCTAGTTTCTGTAAAACATCCCATGACAAACCCCCACCCAATTTCTGCCCAGCAACAGTCTGTTCTAAGTAATCAGTTGTAGCTATGTGTGTGCGTGCACATTCCACCTCGCTCTGTTTCTGCGCGCAAGGCTGCACCCCCACACACATACCACGTGTAGTAAGCACATTTAATATCAGCACATAACCCCTCACAGTTATTATTTAAACATTTTCATTAAGGCACACACACACATTGTTTTAATCACACCATGATAAAGAGTAAAGATTTAAACGTAATAAAACTTATTAAAAACTCCTTCAGTTTCTTAAAAACAACATCTCTAAAAACAGCACAAAACATTTTGACAGAACATTCTATAAACACAAATTTTTTCTCCAACCATAGCGTAAACATCTTTCCCTTTGTTACCCCGTTAATCGCTTTCAATTTTCTTAATCCAGTCGTTAGGTATGGCATTTTTGATCGTTTCGTACTTGTTCATAATCTCGTCTCTGTTATACTCCTCTTTTGCTTCCTCCATTGCATCAAACACAATTTGAACCGGCAAAAATCCTTTAAATTCATACAGCACATCTCTCCCTTTCATGATCCCCACATACCACCACTTTTTAAAAAACAGTTATTTTTCTTGCTACATCAGGTTTTTGTTAAGAAACAGGGGTTGGTTTGAAATGTCTTCTCTTTCTTAAAGGGGAGTTTTTTTTCTTTTACACAAATGTAATATAAATCATAGGGGTCCACAGAATGTGTCTGTGAAGTCTCGGATCAAAAAACACTACAGATCTTTTATTATACCGTTGCCAAGTTTTGCATGTGAGAAAAACGCGCTGTTTTGGTGTGTGTGTCTCTTTAAGTGCAAGTGAGCTGCTATTCTCCGCCCCCTTTTCAGCAGAAAAAGCAGCCAGGGCTGTGAGCCTGTGCTTCCAAACACAAAACAAGAAAGAAGGTCACAAAGCGAACGAGAAACTAAGGTGTCTCATCTTTGAACAACTAACACATTGTTTTTGATAAGCACACCTGTTTCCCCCGGGACCATTCGCGAAGCCCCTCCGGTCCTTGTTGGTCCGTTCATGACCGCTTTCAGGAGTGAGACCCGCGATCGCCTCACAGGGTTTCACTGGTGAATGTAGGATCTGGCCAGGTCAAAGGTGAGCATTTGGGGCATCGTAAAACACCATGACCTCTCAGTAGGGGTCTAAACGGCGCCAGCACGTCTGATCCAACTGCCCTCTTTTAAAGCATCCATCATTTGATCAGGATGGGGTGTTTTCCCTAACATGGACAGCAGATGTGTTAACAGGAATGAGGGCAAATGGTCAGTCAAGTCTTGAAAGTGTCTTTCTCTTGCTTCTTAACCACAAAGAATGGTCTAAATGGATATATTTCTATATCTCCACATAGTATGTTTGTCCCCATGTTATTCGGCCTCACCTATAACCTCAAAAGCATGTGTGTTAGTTGTATCCTTCTTATATTTTCCTTCTTGTACAAACTTCAGGTCAATGTACTTATAATCCTGGCATGTTTTATATCTAAATGTTCCTCTCTTCATTCCTTAAAAGATGGTGTATAGCACAGTAATGTGTTGTATACCATACTCCTTTTATGTCATTCTAAGAGTTTTACAGCGCCAAACCCCTAAGTGATCCTAAATGCAAATGAGCTAATAAGCGAAACAAAGAAACTTGATTTCGCGCCTAAAATCATCTCATCGCATTGGATTGCCCACCTTGGAGGGGCGTAAAACCCCCAGGCTTAAAACATCCAGGAACGGAGCAATCGAGGCTCTTCCGTGTGTTCCAGTTCAAGAACACCTTCGGAGACAGTTCTTCCTTTCGGCGAGTTACTTCGGCAAAGTTCGTTCTGCTTCGTCCGCCAATCCGGCTCCAAGAAAGAAGTAGACGGACTCACCGCTTGCTTTGAAACCATCAGGACTCTGAAAAGCCTTTCAACGCGCACAAGAACTTGTCCCAGCACACTCAGGGAACCAATGCAAGTATCTCAACTATATCCTAAATAGCTGCGTTTAAGCTTTAGCCTCTTGTAACTAAGGAGACTGTCCTCGATGGTTCATGCAGATGTGAATAGCTGTTTGTAATACTGCCACTCTTTGCTTTGTCTATTTCTTCCATTTCTTTACTGTCTTTATGTTTCATGTTACGTTTGTCTTAACGTGTTTATATCTAGTTAGTTGTATTGTTTCCCCTTTTAGTATAGTTAATAAACCCGCATTTGTTATCTACAATCGAATTGTTGCTGTGTCTCTTTATCACATATTAACGTCACTTAAACTGCTTGATTTCGTTATTATTTCTGGAGCGGTACTGTACTACAGTAAGAGTGTTATGTTTCCAAGGCCAGGAAAGTAATATTTCTTAGACTTGATATACGATCTGCTGATCACTCGCTGGACGAGTGAATCTAGTTTGTTGTTATTATTAGGTCTGCTGAATCCGATAAAAGTGTATAAAATAGGTATAGTTAATCATCATTAATTATCCGTATTTTACTGTGATCAAACTCATAGTTCCCCGAAATACACTACATGAAGTTACAAAACAGGAGGGTGGCGGGAACCATGACAAACCCGTCGTGTGTTTACGAACCACACACATTGCTTTCTATGAGTGAATGGACATGTCACGGTGACATTTTATGTACTTTTAAGTTGCCACAGGTCCCTGAGGTCTTTCTTAAAAAAATAGTGTTCTCTGATGGTTTGCGCAGGCAACAGTAGAACAGTTAGCATGATTTGCTCTGCTTAGCTTACTTTTGCCATGGTGTTAGAACTTCACACACGCAAAAACAAAAATGGCGGCAACGCCATGGGTGGACACGTTCTAACAAAGGGGGGGAAATATTATAAGAACTGCTGCCTACGTAAGAAAGTGCGCGATATCTGAATCTCTCGTTTCTCACAGGCTTGCAGAAATAGGCTCACATAAACCAAGTTACTGGGTTGAACATTTTTCACGTTATCTGAGTTGGCAGATTCACCAGAGACCCGATTATAGCACTTAAACATGGATAAAGTCTGGTTTTCGTGAAATGACCCCTTTAGGAATGTGCTGCACACACTTTAAGAACTCTCCCCAGGCACACAACCATTCTCTGTAAAAAAATCAAACCCCCTAACTCTTAACAGTCCAGTCCATATTTTCTTAAAATGCCAGTTTAAACATCTTTAAAAGCTATGTAGAATTCACTCCCCAGACCATCCATCCCTGGACTTTTCTTTCTGTTTAGTTCACTTATGGCTCTTTCTATTTCTTCTTCTCTACCTTACTTTGTTACTTTTGCTTAGATTATTTTAGGCAGTTCTTCGCTTTCTTCTCTCACCCCTTCCATCGTAAATAATTTCTCGTAATATCTTTTCATCTCTTTTAGTATTCCTTCGTTGCTTTTAACTTCTCTGTTCTCAATTTTAATTACTTTTATCGTTTCTGTTTTTCCCTTCCTTTTTTCTAAATCACAGAAAAACTTGTATATTTTTATCCTCCTACAACATAATGAGCTTTACTTCTCAAACGGGCACCTTTGTATTTTTTCTGAGTTTATCTTCCAACTCATTTATCTTCAATAAGTCTTTTTCATTCTAATTTAATTCCTTTTCTAAGTTCTCTTATTTCTTTTTCAGAAAAAAAAAGCTGACTAAAAAAGCCCCCCCTCTGCCATATCTTTGATTTTCATCTCCCCGTTCCACCTTTTCCTAATTTCACACATGCTTTTCTCTCCAGTTCGTTTCTTGTGACACGATTATCTCTTTATAAACATTTCCTTCACCCTTTTGAACTTCGGATAGTCCTCTGGCATGAAAAGTGGCAAGATTAAAAACCATAAAAATGATCATAAAATCCATAATCTTAGTCCATTTCGTTCAAGTCTTTCAACAGTTCAAATCTATTATTTGGTAAGTCTTTGCTTGCAGTTTTCTTCCTTATCCCCTCTAAGTTTGGCTTTACCTTTATTTGATGTCTTCATTTTAGCTTCAATACTCGTCCAGCCTTTCTTTCTTCATTGCTGTTAAAATCCTCATCTCCATCTATTGCATTTTTCCACAGTATCCGTAAACTCT
Organism: Triplophysa siluroides; assembly: GCA_006030095.1. Lineage (NCBI taxonomy): Eukaryota > Metazoa > Chordata > Actinopteri > Cypriniformes > Nemacheilidae > Triplophysa > Triplophysa siluroides. Next base: position 27,848 of record VCII01000494.1, on the reverse strand, counting down.
ATCGTTGTCCAGCTCTCGCTTTCATGTCTCGCTTGTGTAATTTTGTGCTCGTTGTTCTTTTGGTTCGTCGTTTTGCTCATTTTTCCGTAGTTCCTCCCTCACTCCTTCGTCGATTTCCAGCTCTGCAGTCTCCTCTACAACACTCCTCCTCTCGATCTCTGTAGTCTGTTGTAAAAGTTCATCACTCGGGTTCACTGTCCATGCGTTCTTTATTCTCGCTGTCAGTCTCTTTATCTAGTCCCGGATCTGTCGTTCCATGTTCCTCTCGCCTATGCACCTATCCGCCCTCTCGAGTCTCGTTTTCCTCAATCCAACACTCACATTTGTTTAAAACTGGGGACCCGATCAGGCGGCGACTCCCACTCCGACGTTGGTTTAAATGGGAGTTCCGGCTGCCGGTCATCCCTCTCTCCCCCGAAGAAGGCCGCCAGCCTCAGTCGCCAGTGGTAGCTGGAGGCTTGCACCTGTAGTTCCGGCATATCGAATTCCTTCACTCTAGTGCCCCAGCTTGGTGTTGGTGGGCTCCCCCGTGATTCAACGCAGCCATCCAACACTTTGCCATGGCCCTGGCTGTCCCTGCCGTCCAGTGCACCAGGTCCCACTCCATTTGGAACTGAGACCTTGGCAAAGTAGGGAGGGCCACCCCCGTGTCCTAGATGTACCCGTTGATCGACCTCAGGATGTCCCGCTGGGCCTTAGGGAGCCCTGTTGAGAAATTGATCAACGGGATCCGCACTCTGGCGTTGGGGAAGTGCTTCTCCGCCACAACCATGGTCCCAGTGACCATCTTGCGGAGGGATAACATCGCCTTTGTCCTCCTGTCGTTAATTCCTACCACTAAAATTACCACCTAGGTGTCTGGGCACGTTGGTGTGTGGTGCTGCAACATCCATAAGATGTTGGACCACTGAGCCCCTGGGTAGGACACCAGCTGTATTAGGTTGTCCCCCAGGTCTGTGATCCTGTCGATGTTTGAATCCCCCAGGATCAGAATAAGTCTCCAGGGGTTCAGGACCCAATTGGCCTTCTTATCGCCCTGGTGGTCCATTCTAATATGCAGACTCTGGGTAGGCCCCCCTGTCTGGGACACTAACAACTTTGGTTTCCTCTGGCCGTCTGGCGACCCCTCAGACCTTTTCTTTGCCCCCCTCTCACTTGGGCCCGTTTTCTTGGCCCGTTTTCTTTGCCCCCCTCTCACTTGGGCCCGGCTGCTCCTCATCCCCCTTCCTTTTGTCCCTCGATTCCCCGTTCCCCTCTTCCCATGAGTTGCTCAACAGAGCCTCCCAGTGTAATTCTTCCTCCACGCTTGGGCCCTTCCTTGCCCCGGCATCCTCAGCCTGAGGCTCCCGACCCGTCCTTTCCGCCTCCACCTGGGGTGAATTTCCCCCTGGGTTGGGTTCCCCTTGGGCCGAGCCTGGTTCACAGTCCCCGGTGCCTCAATGCTGGCCAAATCACCCTGCTTAGAGGGAGCCTGTTGCTTCCTGGCACGCTGGGGTAATGGTGCCTGTGCCGCCAGCCACTCAGCCCTGACCTCGGACCGCACCTGGTCCGCCATTTCGGCCCTGAGCTCCTCCCTCAGCTCTGCCTCAGTTTTTCCTTGAGTGCTGCCTCGGCCTTACTCTCCCCAGCTGTCGTGAACTCCATCCCGGAGACCCCGGCCTCCGCCGGTTCCCCCCTGGCCTGCACTAAAGCCTGTATCTCTGCCTCATCTCCCTCCGGGCATGAGGGAGGTTTCTCCGGAGCCACCTTTTGGCCACCTCCCAGGCTCTCTGCCTCTGATAGGTCCAGAGTGTCCAGCTCCCTATGCAGACCCCTCAAAGTATCGTTATAGTGCTCCGCCAGGATTTGCCGACTGGTTCCTGGCATTACCCCACAGCATTAATGTGGTATCCTCCGTAGGCTGTGCCGGTCTAACCAGCTGTTCCAGCCATCCCGCCGCCCTATTCAGGGACCTCGGGCCAGGGTCCCTTTCCGTCTCTGTCAGATGATGTTTGGTTTTTAGAAACCGGAAAAGGACCCGGACCAACTTTCTAAAATTCTCTTCAGGATCCATGACCAGTGTGATGCGATATCACTACAAAGTTTGGAAACAAATGTTGTCAGCCAATGCCTCAAATGAACAGTATGCATGTAGTGAACATGTCCCCATAAACAACCACCCAGAGGGAACTCATTTCAATCACCCGCATTGTTGACGAGGCCGACCGACGGGACTGCGCCAGCCGACCTCACCCCCACCGGAGTAGGCGTAGGGCCGCTCACCCACCCTATCTCCAGGGGAAACCCCCAAGGGACAAGGTAGGCCAGCAAACAATGCATCCCCCACCCCACTCCTCTAAAACCTATGTAAATCTATATACACATCACCCACATTGTTGACGAGGCTGACCGACGGGACTGCAGCAGTCTACCTCACCCCACCAGACTGGCCGTAGGGCCGCTCACCCACCCCCTCCCCTGGAGACATATCCAAGGGATAAGGTATATTATCTACCCCACCCTTACATAGGCCAAAACTGTGTCTAACAACAACATCCTAGGTCTGAAGGCACTGGCGAGGTAGGTTTTGAAAATACAACAGCCTCCCCCACAGCATCTTGCTGTAGTTTGGTATAGGAGACCAAGGAAAAGGCACTGGCCGGCGCATGTTTCTGAGTGTCGAAGGACCCCTATCTAACGCACAGTTTTTGAGGCCAACCTTCCAATGGGGTTACATTGAGCAGGGTTCCTGACCTTAAGTTTAGAGTTTGGTGTGGATAAGGTGATTCTTTAAAAACCCCTAATAAACGCACAGTCGTTAAAGCCCACCACTGATCAGGGTTAAAATGAACCGGGTTCTTGACCTTAGGTTTAGTGCAGGCAAAGCGATTTCAAAAAACTGTTTTCTAGTCATTTAAACTGAAAAAATATTGCTAAATTTATCCCACAAATCCGATGTACGTGCGGCAGAGACGAACTCTTGATGGCAGCCAAGCTGTCCACCTAGGCACGAGACGATCAGATCTGTGAGACTGAGCATAAGTGTGTTTGTATAAATACCGGATAGGTAAAAAGTAAAGTTAATCCACTGACCATGGTTTTGCCAATTGGCTTAATCCGTAAAAATACAGCAACCTCCACTGACCTATCTCCCGGTATGACATTGGTGCCATACGATGGCCTATTTTGAGAGTCCGACAGCCTACAACCTTCAAATCACCGCCAAACAATTTTCCCAAGTGTTTGTTTAAAGTCATCTGAGAGACACATCATCAGTAGAGTCATTGGGTGTTTCGGCCTTGAACTTCGTCTGACAGGGGATCAATCCTCATGACCAATCGTCTGCCTGACCTGTCCGGATCCGCAATTGGCATTCTTGGGATTCCGGCGTCCTACTAAACCCTTAATTTGGTTTGAAAAACAACAAGCTTGGCCCTTGCTTCTGCTGACCTCTCACCAAAACTTCTTCGTAACCTTTCTGCCCACAAGCAGATTTTTAAATATGTGTAAAAAAGCAACAACAACAAAGAATTCGGTTTTCGACCAGACCTTCACTGCTGATTAAAAGTGTTAAGTCTACCCAAGCGAACCTAAGCCCACTGGACTTTTCAAATCGCTTAAACCAATCCTCCGCTAAATTTATGTGATTGCTGCATGTTACTCTTGATAACGTATACCAGGTATTTAGTTCATTCCCCATCCTTGGGTCTCTCTATACTACCGCCCCTTCCTCTCAACCGGAAAAATAATGATCCAAAATTAAACTCTGATTCAAAAGAGATTTGGTATCCCCCGAGCGCAGTGCAAAATATGCTGTGAGTGGTGCAAGTCACCGTAAAAAAATGGGTTCCGTTCAAAGCCCTTCAACCCTGGGCCACCGTCCCTACATGCTGTCCCAGTGGACATAGGGGGGCAGGATACCTACCGTTCGAGAACCCTTGTTAACACCGCAAGGTAGCCAGGAACTCGAAAAATTCAAAAACGCCCACCGATACCCAATCGAAGGAACTAAGATCCTAAGAACTCTCGCAATCCAAAACAGCCGTCATTCTTACCTAGAATAACCGCAAGGTGCAAGAATCCCTGTCTGGGCCTAGTAACCCCTGAGTATCCTCTATTTTGGCACCCCACTTGACAGTCACGGGGACCCGTTACGCTGTCCATCATGCAACTTTTCCTCTGTGTTCCATTTTTCGTTTTTAATCCATATATGTTTTTGTCAAATTTTCTAATCTGTTACTCCATCAATCCCTCCCATTAGGTCATCAATCCATACTGGCTTTGCTTCCATGGTGACCCAATTTAAAAAGGAGATCAGCTCCAACTCCCTATGTCTCACCCCAATATTTATCTGAGTCAACTTTTCTGGAGGAAGGCATACTGTGTCGGAGAGAAAGCAAGCTGGTCTCTCATCCGACGGGCGATGATCTTGTGCAGGGCTCTTGTCAGAATTGGTGATATGGCTAGAGGCCTGTAGTCATTGTGCTCAAGGGGTGCTGATATTTTGGGGATCAGTGTTATTCGCGATCTTGCCAGGGGTGCCGGGAGGTTCTCAGTTAGCAGGACTAGGTTGAGACTGGCTAGTGAGGGGAGGTGCCAGGACAACAGGTCAGTTGCTGTTGTTTTGTCCAGTCCTACTGCCACTCGTGACCGTACTTGGGACTTTGGCGGGGGGTCCGTCCAGCTTCCACTCAGCACTGCTGTCGCTGCATCCTTACGGCTGGTATTGAACAGCCGCTGGGTCGTAGCGTATTGTTGTCTTCGCAGCTCCCTTGGTCTGTCGGGCCGGTGTTGTTCCCTTGGGCGGGTCCCCTTTTGGTGCCAGGTCAATGGGAAAATCGCTGCAACTTGTTCCTCCACAGCTTTTGCGCCATCCTCGGTTGTTATTTCATTATCCATGAGGGATCTTGTAATCTTCCTGAGGGCTTGCGCGAGGAGCGGCGGTTCTTGGAGGTTCTCAAGAATCGTTTCGAACATCCTCCGTCTCCATCTCGCGTAGGGATCTTGCGTCATGGTCAGGGGTGGGTCAGGTGCTATGGCTTGGGCCGGTGGAGGGGTTGGGGATCGGGCAGGTGGTGGGTTAGATGGAGTTGAGCTCGTGGGTGGTGTCCATTTAAGCATCAGGAGCCTCTTTGCAATAGCATCAGCAGAGCGGTGCGGGAGGGCTACCCTCGAAAGCTGCGTCAGTTCCTTTGTTATTGCTGGTTGCCAGATGGAATTGGCAATTCTCAGAAGTTGGGCCTCTTCCTCCTTTGTCCACTTCATTCCAGCTGAGCGGAAGGTTGTAGTGTCGGAGTCGGTCCGTTGGTTGGTTCTTCCAGGTGGGTAGGTTGTAGTGTTGGAGTCGGTCCGTTGGTTGGTTCTTCCAGGTGGGTAGGTTGTAGTGTTGGAGTCGGTCCGTTGGTTTGTTCTTCCAGGGGGGGAGGTAGGGTCGTCGGGGGTTCGAGGTCGTGGATCTGGGGCAGAGGCCTGCGGCTGCCACTCCAGGATTAGAAGTCGTCTCTTTATGGCCTCAGTGGATCGGTGTGGGAAAAGAGACTGCAGATGTTGGTAAAGAGTCGCTTTTGTCATTCCTTCGTGCCAGGTTTGATTGGCAGACGTGATCAAGAGGCTCTCCTCCAGCGCCGACCAGTTTTTCCTGCGGCCTGCCTTTAGAGTCAGTCTTCCATCATTGACTTCTTTGGGGTACCTGTGCATTCCCAGACTCCACTCGGATGGGAATTTCCTGTTGCAATCTGGACATCTCCAGTCGAGTTCCGTGGTAGTAACAGCTCCAGATACATAGTCATCATCGTGGTTCGCCCCTGGCCCGGAGGGGCCGGGGTCTTCATTTATATTAAACTTCATCGTAACCATCATATTACCTTCGTTGCGCCTCGGGGGCTCTCTCGCACCCTCCGACTCGCGCGCGTGTCAGACTCCTTGGTCCGTGTTTCAAGACGGGTCGGGTGGGTGGCCGTCTTCGCCGCAGACCCCGTGCGCCCTTGTCGAAGGCCTGTCCCCGCCCTGGCCGCCCGGCGCGGTCGGGGCGGACCGAGGACGGTCCGCTCCGGTCGACGTCCGAGCGGGGAGCCCCGTCCCTCCCCGCGAGGGGAGAGAAGGCGCGGAGACACTGCCCGCGGCCCCGGGGGAAGCGGCGAAGTCGGGGCGAGACGTCCGAGCGGGAGCCCGTCCCCCCGGAGGGGAGAGAAGGCGCGACACTGCCCGCCGACCCGGAGCCGGTCGCAGCGCACCGCCGTGGAGGAAGTGCGCCCGGCGGCGGCCGGGCCCTGCCGGACGGCGGTCCCCGCGAGGGGATCCGCCGACCCGGACGGGCCGACCTCGCCGCCGGGTTGAATCCTCCGGGCGGACCGTGCGGTCCCCACCCGTTTACCTCTGAAGAGAGAGTTCAACAGGGCGTGAAACCGCTCAAAGTTCTTTTCAACTTTCCCTTAAGGTACCCTTGCGCCGGTCCAAGAATTTCACCTCTAGCGGCGCAATACGAATGCCCCCGGCCGTCCCTCTCAATCATGGCCCTGGTTCGTGAAACCCACAAAATAGAACCGGAGTCCTATTCCATTATTCCTAGCTGGGGTATTCGGGCGGGCGCTCTGCCTGCTTTGAACACTCTAATTTTTTCAAAGTAAACGATTCGGACCCCGCGACGGACACCCAACCAAGGGCATCCGGGGGCGCCGAGCAGGGTGGCAGCCACCGGCCCCGCCCGAGGTCCAACTACGAGCTTTTTAACTGCAGCAACTTTAATATACGCTATTGGAGCTGGAATTAACGGAAAACCTCGAAATGGGTCCTCGCCCCCACCCGCCCTCCAAAATGGGTCCTCGCCCTCCAATGGGTCCTCGCCCATGGGTTTAGGATACGCTCATTCCGATCGCAGGGCCTCGAAAGAGACCTGCGTCGTTATTTTTCGTCACTACCTCACCGAGTCGGGAGTGGGTAATTTGCGCGCCTGCTGCCTTCCTTGGATGTGGTAGCCGTTTCTCAGGCTCCCTCTCCGGAATCGAACCCCGATTCCCCGTCACCTGTGGTCACCATGGTAGGCGCCTAGAGTACCATCGAAAGTTGATAGGTCAGACATTCGAATGAGTCGTCGTGCGGGATCGGCCCGAGGGAGTGAGATCGTGGCTCGCGCTCCCCCCTTCGGCGGTTGGAATGGCCCCCCAAGCAGGAGCAGGTAGGGGTTTCGGGCGAGCCCCTGAGGGCTCCCTGGAGGCCGAAGCGCTGAGCGGGGAGGATCCGACTGCCCATGACGGTCGCGAGGACCGGGCAGGGGCCTGCCCCTGGCGCTCGTGGTTTTCCGATCTACCAGATGTGCCTGGTCCGAAGACCCGGTTTTACCCCCGCCATTGACCCGTGGACTTTCGGGTAGCGGGGGGAGCTCCGGAGAGCTCGCTCGGTCCGTGTTCTTATAGGTCTGAAGGCCACCAGTCCACGGACCTTATGGCCGTTCAGACGCGGTTCTTCGGATTCTCACGGCGGAGCGAGTCAGCCCGCGAGTCCGGTCAGATCACCACCTGACAGCTACATTGAACCGATCGTAGCTGATTTTCCAGAAGCTCCAGAGAGCTCTCAGTCCGTGTTCTTATAGGTCTGAAGATCACCTGTCTGGGAACCTTATGGCCGTTTGGACATGGAAGTCGAATTTTTTTCAGCGGATCACCGCCGAGCCCAAGGTCCACCAAACCCGGACACATTCAGCCGATCGCAGCTGATTTTCCTGGAGCTCCAGATTTTTTTTTTTGATTTTCCTCTAAGTCCACACCAGTCTGGCAACCTTATGGCCGTTCGGACATGGAAGTTCGCCTTTTTTTTCCGACATTCACCTTCCGCCATTCATTCCTTGCATCCCCCTCCACGGATCCCTGAATTGTGGTCCCATTCTGAGTTCGCCTACTAGAATTCACCACGGGCAGGTGGTCAATTCTAATCTCAGACCCCCACCAGTTCTTCATCGCCGCATGGCTTACTTCACTTCCGTATTTATGAATCTTAAGGTCCCAAGATTCCCTCAATCTGAGCCCCGACACTACCGTGATGTCCATTACCACCAGCCTCTCTGTCAGGTGGACAATAATGTCAGGCTTAATGTGCGATCTTAAGCAGGGGACGATGGGTTCGATCGAGGTGGTGTGCTCTTCCCGGTGCAACTTCTTGCACACAAGTCGCATCACCCTATTGTGCCTCGCACAGCGGACGTCGTGAGTTCTAGCGCAGCTCTGCAGGATGTTGAGAGTTTCTATGTTGGGGCATCCTCCCCTGCACTGTCTGTCCTCCCCCGGGGTGGCTCTCCCTCTTGAAGCTCTTGACTTGGTCGAAAGAGTCCCCCCGCGGAGTTGAATACCCCTGATGTATAGCCTCGGGAAGACTCTATCTTCTTTACCCACAGGTGGCTCCCCTCGTCCACATCTGGCTCCGATAGATCTTTTCCATCCATGGAAGACCAAAGCCTGTTGGCCCACTCATCGTTCGCTTCCATAGATGTTAACACGAGGGCGCCTCCGGCTCTAATCGGGGTCTCGGTTCTTCTGAGGATTACCTTGAAGGCTTTTGTTCGTGTCAATGGAAAAGACTTTCTATTTTTTCGAGAATCTTTTTTCTGGACGATGGGGATGGTGGACTCCAGGCACGGGATTCTAAGGCCTCCGCTGTTGTAAGGAGCGTGGAACAACCCCAGCGAGGTGTCATTCGGGAGACGCAGCCATTCCCTGACTGCTCTCCTGATCATGATGTCCATTCTTTTAAGGGTGTTGCGGTGTGCATGCCCCAGCACTAGCCCGTGAATCAGCGTGGGATTAAGAATTTCTGACAATCATTGTGCGTTGTTGCGGCTTCAGGGGGGCGGCTTTAATCTCCGCCAACATCCTTTCCAGGTCCTGGGTCCTATTAGGTGCTATTTTTCCCTTCCAATTATACGATAGGCCAAGATATTTTTGGGAGTCCTTAGTTCCCATTGGCTCGATCACTCCTCCACACGAGTTGTAATCCGCAGGCAAGAGCAACATTGACTTCGTCCTGCCATCCTTTTCAATTTTTAAGGCAGCAGATTTTTTTGAGTTCAAACTCATACCGCAGCATGAAAGAGCCGTGCCTAGGCCATCCAACTTGGCCTGAAGTTCTGGTCTTGAGCTTGCCATTAGGATCATGTCGTCTGCATAGACGATCGAATGGATGTGGTGGGACTCTAGAGTGACTCCAATCTCGCGATGAGCCGCAGAGATGGGCCTCTCCATGGCCAGAATGAACAGAATTGGCGAGAGTGGGTCTACCTGCTTTACGCCGCGCCCGGAGTGGATGCTTTTATTCCCAATGGTTGATTCCGACTTCCTAAGGACGTTGCCGATGTATGACAACATGGGAGGCGGTAGTCCGGCCTGCTCTGCTGCCTCCCCAAGGGCTTCGTGGGATATTGAATCGAACGCTTTGGTGAGGTCCAAGAATGCCAGTGCCAGAGGTCTATGCAGGTCGTGGCAGTCCCGGAGAACAGCATGCAGGACGGTACTTGCTTCCAGGCATCCGTCTTTTTGTAGGAAGGCATATTGGGTTGATGAGAAGGCGAGTTGGTCTCTCATACGCCGGGCCAAGATCTTATGTAGAGCCCTTGTGAGAATAGATGTGATCGCCAGGGGCCTGTAGTCATTGTAGTCCTCGGGAGATTGAGTTTTGGGGATTAGGGTGATCCTTGCCTGCGCCAATGTTGAGAAACAGATTTAGCAAGCTCGCCAGGGAAGGAAGGTGCCAGGCTAGAAGGCTGGATGCTGTAAGTTTGTCCATTCCCACCGCCGAGTTCTTGAGGGTCTTAAGGGATCCCCGTAATTCCTCTTCCGATATCGGCTCCAGTAGAGCCCAATGTTTCAGCCCGGTTGCCAGCCCCTTGTACTTGGGAGGCGGGCCCTCCTTCCCGAGAATGTCAGCCCAGAAGTCCACCAGGCCTGGTGGCTCCCGCGATGCTCCCTGCGAAGCCGTCCTCCAGCTGCCATCTAGTACGGCCGTTGCCGCGTCCTTACGATTGGTGTTGAGTAATCGTTGGATGCTGGCATATTGTCGTCTCCGCACCTCCTTTGACTTCTCCATCAGATATTATTTTGCTGGGCGGGGTTCCTTCCTCTGCCATAGTACAGGAAAGATCTGACTAACCTGTTCTTCCACAGCCGTGGCTGCTTCTGAGGTGCTGATCCTGTTGTTAAGCAGGCTCAGCGCTATCTCTTTCAGACGGTTGGCCTGTGTAAGCGGCTCCCGGAGGTCGCTAAGAATGATGGTTATCATCCTCCGTCTCCATTCGTCGTAGAGCTCAGGATCCGCAGACGTGGAAGGGCTAGGGGATGTAGTTGCGTTGGCAGGAGGGGTTGGTGGCAGGGGGGGTGGGGGGATGGGTAATCGAGGGCTTGTGGGTGGCGTCCTTTTGATAGTAGTGAGCGCAGGATCCGCAGACGTGGCAGGGCAAGGGGGGAAGTTGGCAGGAGGGGTTGGTGGCGGGGGGGTGTGGGTATTCGAGGGCTTGTGGGTGGCGTCCATTTGATGGTAGAGAGCCTCTTCTTAATGGCGTCCAACGAACGATGCGGAAAGTTAATACTCATCCGCGTGGCCAGATCTTTTTTAGTCATTCCCTCTTCCCAGGTGATGTCGGCGGTGGCACGGAGTAGGTTCTCTTCTTCGGAAGTCCATTTCATCCCTGCGATGCGGTGGATTTGGGCGATGGTGGTGGTAGTTCTGGTGGATCCTTCAGATTGAGGAGGGAGGTCTTCAGGCTTGGTGGGTCGTTCAGGTTCAGGATGAGGTGGGGATTCTTCGGAGGATTGTGCTTGTGGGGCCGAGGTCTCAGGCTGCCATTTCAACCAGCGCAGCCGCCTTTTGATGGCCTCTACTGATCTAGAGGGGAGGTGGATTTGCAGGTCGGAGTACAGTACTGCCTTCGTCATCCCACTGTGCCACTCTAAGTTGGCCGACGTGATCAGGTGGTGGTCCTCGGTCACGGTCCATAACTTCCTCCTCGATCCTCTCAGTCCTGCTTTTATATACATTCTAACAGGCCCGTCCTAATCGCCGACCTTGCGGACTCTAATTCGATGCAGCTGCCGCAATTTCCCTTTTTTATTTACTTTTCCGATCGGCCATGACAGTGTCGTGCGCCCGGAAGTATGCCCCAGGGAAACCCACGCTGTCATTTTTAGTTCCGCCTTCGGCACCCGGTGACAGTATCATCGTTATGAATGACCCTAAGTGGAATTATTCTGATTTCAGGACAGTCAACCTGGGAGAGTTACAGAGTGGAAAGCTTGTGAACAGCAGAATGGTGGTTGTAAGATTGACTGAGCAGGAGGCGACTGTCCTCAGCATAATTGCCAAAGTAAAAGAAGCAACGCACAACTGATTCTGACAGATCACAATGGAGTGAAATGTTGGACTCAGAAGGAACAAGAGGTGCTTTCTTTAATTGACCTTTTCAGATTGCAGTCTAGGTAACCATGGCTTTTAATATATTGTGGGCTTTAAATTGCTGCATCAACTTACCCACATTTCAAACTACACTACATTCTTTTAAATTATTATATATTTATACTATAAAAAAGAGAGATTTGTCTTGTTTTATATGCCATACCATAGGACACATCTGCATATTAATCTGTCAACTACACATTTGCATTCATGTGTCAGTCTTAAAGTGATAGTTCAAATGAAAATTGTGTCATTATTTACTCATCCTCTTGTCATATCAAACCAGTATGACTTTCTTCCGCAGAACACAAAAGAAGATATTTTGAAAAGGGTTGGTAGCCGAAAGCAGTGGCACCCATTCACTTCAATTGTATGGACACAAAACCAATGCAAGTGAATGAGTGACAGTTACAAACATTCTTCAAAATATCTTCTCTTGTGTTCAGCGGTAAAAAGAAAGTCATACAGGTTTAAAATGACAAGAGGATAAGTAAATGATGACACAATTTAAATATTTTGTGAACTGTCACTTCACCCAGAATTAGATCTCATTCAGATACTTTTCATTTGTGGAAATCATTTAGGCTCCTTTTACTGGAAGCAGAACTCTAGAAAAATCATGGCTGTACCAGAGGGCGACTTCCAGGCTATGCAACAGAAGAAGCGGAGAGAATCTCGTAAGTTGCAAGAAAAAGAGGTTTCTCTTACCCCTCCTCACTGTTTCTTTTCACATCAGTCACCATAAAAGGCTAAACATGAGCTTTGTCTCATTTAGAAGGCTGCGTCCTTTGGAGGTCACATTTGTAGGCTGCATATGTCATACGTTTTATTTCAGAGAAGCATCCATTACATTTCAAGGTAAGAATGAAACTGCAGTATTATTCTGAGGAATTAATGCTAATTTGATGTTTCTTAAACTGAAATGAGACAGCCTCGATGATATATGCAGCCGAAGGACGCCGCCTTCAAAATGAGACACAGTCTCAGATGAGCAAAATCGGTCTGATAGAACATATTGAGAGAGACTAAATGAAAGCGAGTTAAAAAGTGACATTCATCATCACTCTCAGTGAATTCACAGTTTGTCCAAACACCTTCATGTTACAAGTCTTTACCATTCCCACAGCAGATACAAAGTTATGTGGTCGCATTTACAAATGAACATTACATATTTTTAATAATTCATATTTTCATGTTTCATAGACGCAGAGATGATGAGGGTGGACTGGACAGTGTATTCGAAATAATTGAGGAGGTTGTTTTGGCTGCTCAGGCTTTAACTGAAGTGACTTCTGCCATCCAGGAACTCTCTGACATTGTCCGTCAAAACAGGAAGACCACATTAGCACTGACTGAAGAACAGTCCAGGAATGTGAGAGCTGCCTTCACTTGTCTGGTTTGCAGAGGTTTGTTTGTCCTTGAATAGATAAATGGTTATTTACGTTTACTTTTGACAGGCGCTTCACTGTCTTACAGTGACTTAAGTGCATTCAAGCTATACTTTTTTACCAGTATGTGTGTTAACCATGATAGAGTGAAGCACTTAGGGATTGACATTAATGTTTGAGACTGGAACATCTAGAAAGAAAGATCTTGATTTACTCTTTCAAAAATAGCTGTTAATCAGAGCAAAGCTTTTTAAAAACTTACATCAACTTAACTTTTATATCAAGTTCAGCTGTTGTGTCTTGCGCTTTCAGAACTGTATTATTTATTTCCTTTCTGACAGAATTTATGGAAGATCCTGTACATGCAGCATGCTGTGAGCGCTTAGTGGGATGTAGATCCTGCACTACTTTGTGGCAGCAGAACTCATCACAGAGCCTGAAGTGTCGAGAGGATGATTTTTCCATAAGACTCACAGGGTCACTGGCCTTTCCGAAATAATAAATGTAGTCAAAGAACTAGCACAAAGAGATTCAATTTATTATCGCCACAAAGTGTTTTGTGATGTCGAAGCCAAAATGTTGTTTTACGTTGTATTGTTGTTACAGGATCACAGGGACTTTAAAGTTTATAAATGTGTTGTTGTTGTCCATGGTATTGTTCTCTGCTAACTAAGAAAAAAAAGAGTTAGAAAATGTGGCAAACATGTTATGTTTGGCTCTTCTGTGGAATGCCACATTAGTTTAAAATGTATTTGCTGCGATCGTTTTTCAAAAATAATAATAAAAGTCATTACCAGTTTGTTTACATTTTTGTCTGTTTTGTGTCCCAATTTCAGCAAAAATATTTGTTCCCATAAAAGATTTCCGTCTATACTGTGTAATATGGACATGATGTAAGTAAACAACGGCATTGGAATGGAATTAATTTTATTAGTATTAAGATGGACAGTTGACATTTATAGTTGCATTAACACAGCATTCTCATTATATAATGCACATTTAGGAACATCTCCCATACGTCAATTAGGCAGCTCAAGCGTCCTTGAATGGACCATAGTTGTATTCACAGCACTATCAAAAACAACTGAAAGATGTGGGTAATATTGTGCAAAGTGCTGTTCTGCTCTCACTCTGTCAACCTCAGACAGAAAGGGCTCACTTCCGAATGAAGATATTCTGGTAAGGGATGATCCCATATCCCTGTCATACATGTCAGCTGCTACTGTGGCATCTGGGAGAAGATCTGTTGTGATTTTTCTTGGAGTTCCAGACCCTGTGAGGTAATGTGGTATCCCCTTTCCTTTGACAACAAAAACATGTTAAAACACTTATAGAACCAGTCACCGTGAATACATTATATGGGATGTGGAGCATACCTGGAATCCTGTGAGCATCCCATGAATTCACAAATCTGTTAATGCCAATCTGGCACATTTGACAGGTCAGATTGGATGTGCAGAACCTCACCAGGTTGTCCTCCATATCTATTGCTTCCTGATCTTGTAGCTGTACCAGGGCTTCCTTTAGTGGGTCATTTACCCGGTTGTTGATTTCTGGCCACATCCTTTCCACTGTGTTACTCTGTTCAAAAATGAAATAAAAAAGACATGGCTAAAGTTGACTGAAAACCCTGAAGTAATCAGATTCTTTACATGAAAGCACCAGTACCACAATGCTGAAATAGTCCATCAAAAGTAAAAGTCCTGGGCCTGTATTCAGCTATTTGTCAGCCTCATACACATTTGCACCTCAAATAGCCAAAATGCAAACTATTTATGCAGTTTTATAATTAACAAACTAGAAAAATCATGGCTGATAATAAGATGTTTTGTGAGTCGGTCTTAGTAACTTTTCTCACATTTGGAGCTGATTTCAGTAGTAAAACGCTTTCTGAAATACTCATAGAGACATTTTTTTTTAATCCTACAATTAGTACTGACATGAATATTATTAGAATAACTTTTTTCGAAATCACCAAATAATGAGTTACTTTTACCGTTAAGATTTGTTGTGAATACAGGCCCTGCAATGCAGCAGAGTAGCAGAGCAAGGATATGCTGAAGAACACTTCAAAAAAGCAAGAAACTCTTAAGTGAGAGTAATTGGCTTAATATAATTTAATACTACTTTAAAGCACTAGTGTAATGTAGACGGATGGCTTGTAGATGGCTAGCATTACCCTTGTTGACTGGGTTTGGAGATATGGCTCTCTTTGCTGGTTGTATCTATATTCTGACAGCCTCGCTTGCATGTACAAGCAGAGGTAAAACTCTTTACCATGATCCACACGAAGCTGATCCCACATTCCATATTGTATAACTGCAGGTCTACATGAACAATAACAACATGCTTTATTGTTTGTATTATTACAATTAATTTAAACATACTATCAGAACTAAATGATTCTTTTAGAAACTATAATTATACATTACACTTACCTGTACACCTCTTCATAGATGGCTAAATTGTTTTTTGCAGGCATTGTTGCATTTGAGACAATTGTCTTGCTGTATCCATCCACAGCAATCACATGAGTTGCTCTAAACATGACCAATTTTTCATTTTGGTCCAGGTGTAACTTGTGTCCCATATACTCTACATTATATGGGATTGGGTTAAAGTTCCGGTTCCTTTTGGCCGCTTTCTTTATGTGGCGAGGTCTGGCGGTCAGCTTTCACTTACAGCCACACCACCCTGATCATGCCCACTCTCGTCTGATCTTGGAAGCCAAGCAGGATCGGGCCTGGTCAGTACTTGGATGGGAGACCGCCTGGGAATGCCAGGTGCTGTAAGCTTTAATGTTTTAATGCATGGTGGCCTTTTGGCCGCCTTCTTTATGCGGCGATCTCGGTCTGTCAGCTTTCGCTTCCAGCCACACCACCTACTAGGCATAGGGAAGTATTGTATCATCCGTTATATGTACAAAAGTCTCGGTACACCCCCTACTAACGAACGTATTTAAACACTTCAGTCATTTCTGTGAGTACAAATCCTAACGTTGCAGCATAAAAAGACATTCTTGGGAACTGTGCGCTTATAATTTTATTGCAACCGTTTGGGCAGCGCTTTTTTCTATTCCAACACCAAAGTGCCTCTGTGCATAAGGCTAGGTTCAGAGAAGGAATGAAAAGCAAAAGTATCAGGGAAATTTTGACAGATAGGTCGGGGCAAGCTGTTTTCAATTAAGACGGCCCAATCAATATTTTAGTCTGAACTAGGCTTAAGCTTTGTCTGTGAAATGTGTGAAAGGGGAATATTGAACGATGCTCGGTTCGAAGATCAACAATGGATCTGCTTGTTTTTTTAATTAGCAACGTCTTGGAGATACTGATTGAACCCGGGACCTCCTACATGCAAAGATGAAGACAGTGGCTTTTTATAATCACGGTAGAGCAAAGGCTTAGGGAAGCATTGCTCGTTATGTCCGGTCAAGCTCTTTTCGGTTAGAGAGCTTAAACAATCAATTTTAGTCGCATACTAGCCGGAAGCCCTACCTTGTGAAACCGGCCCCCAGGGAAGTAATGGAAGACACTTAAGTTCAACAATGCAGCTGCTTAACCTTCAGATAAGAAACAACAACTTGGAGATGCTGGGGATTGAACCCAGGACCTCATACATGCGAAGCATGCGCTCTACCACTGAGCTACATCCCCTCACGTGTGTGATGACCCGAGCGTGTTTGTCATGGAAAACACACGTGTTGGGCCAAGGGTGCTAGATAGGTCGGAGCAGGCTGTTTTGAGTCAAGACAGTGCAATCAACCAGTGCACTTTAGTCAGGAAGTAGGTTTAGGCCTTGTCTGTGAAACCAACCCAAAAGGGAAATACTGTGAGACACTTAGTTCAAGACTCGCCAAGGCAGCTGCTCAACTTTGCTTACAAAAAATGTATCGTTTGTAGAAGCTGGGCATGGAACAAAGGACCTCATGCATCCCTCAAAGGCCTGTGCTTGATTTGGTTGCTCCGGCGAAACCTAACGGAAAACACCGTCTTAAGCTGACACACGCAGTCTACCACTGGTTGCGTGTTTGATGTATGTTGAGATTTCTTCTAGGTCAAAGCCCACCACGAAACTGTTCAACTTTGCTCACAACAAGAAAGCACCTGGAGATGCTGGGGTTTGAACCCAGGACCTCATACATGCAAAGCATGCGCTCTACCACTGAGCTACATCCCCACATGACCAGTGAGTGCGTTTGTGTATTCTAATGAAAAACCTGGGGATTGGGAAGATGCGGCTCTATCGGTCAGAGCAAGCGGTTTTTAGTTAACACGGTCCAATCGGTGTATTTTAGTGTGCAACTGGGCTTAAGCTTTGTCTGTGAAATGCATCATATGGATATATTGAACGATGTTAATTTCGAACATCCACCATGCAGCTGCTTGTATTTTAAAAAAGCAACATCTTGAAAATGCTGGGGATTGAACCCAGGAAATCATACATGCATTGCATGCGCTTTACCACTGAGAGACATCCCCATGTACTTGGCTTTGAACGAGTGTATTTGACATGATTTTTTGCTCACTGTACACTTGTAATACAAGGAGGAACCTTACCCTCTTTTGTTTCAGCAGTGCTTTTCGCTGCAGTCCCCTGCTATATTTGGCTTGACGTAGGACTGTGGTTGTCTCAGCTGGTAGCTCGTTGGTCTAGGGTTATGATTCTCACTTCGGGTGCGAGAGGGTCCAGGGTTCAAGTCCATGAGGAGCCAAGCCCATAGGGAAGTATTGTATCATCCGTTGCATGTGCAAAAGTCTCGGGACACCCCCTACTAAATACGAACGAATTTAACCACTGTAGTCTTTTCTGTGAGTACAAATCCTAACACCGCAGCATACAAAGACATTTTAGGGAATTCTGCTTTCAAAAAAAAAAATTCTTTATCATCGGTCAACGTCTCGTCAGGCGCTTCACAACGAATCTGATACTTCAGAAGATGTGTCACGTTCTTAGTCTCTCTACTTCGTGCACCGTGCAATCTACATGGGAGCATCTTCCTGTACCAAAAACATTGTTAGATGTGTGACCGTGGCTCGTTGGTCTAGGGGTATGATTCTCGCTTAGGGTGCGAGAGGTCCCGGGTTCAAATCTCGGACGAGCCCTGCTGTCATTGAGTCATGTTTCTTGGTCACCAGTGTTTGTTCCTCCAGGAGCTTTCTATCAGGATTAGTTGTATCTGCAAGACAATACATCGACTCATTGTGTAATCGACAAAGTGTGTAACATGTCTCTACTGCAATCCACATGGGATCCTCTTTCGGTACCCAGAACAAGGTGTTTTTTCAAATGCTCAGGTCAGCCAAGTTGTCATTGACGTGTGCTTAAAACTGCAGGTTTGCTATGCGACCTTGTTGGTCTAGGGTTATGATTCTCGCTGAGGGTGCGAGAGGTCCCGGGTTCAAATTCCGGAAGAGCTCTGCTGTCTGTAAGGGAAGTCGGCAAGTCAGATCCGTAACTTCGGGATAAGGATTGGCTCTAAGGGCCGGGTCGGTCGGGCCGATCCCGATCCCGGAATCCGACTGTTTATTTAAAACAAAGCATCGCGACGGGTGTTGACGCGATGTGATTTCTGCCCATTGCTCTGAATGTCAAAGTGAAGAAATTCAAGGAAGCGCGGGTAAACGGCGGGAGTAACTATGACTCTCTTAAAGAGGGGTCATGGTTACACGGTCCGGGCGCCTCCTCGTGGCGACTGCTGGAGAAGGAGGGGCTTGTGCCCCTCCCGAGCTAAGTTCCGGACCACCCTCCCGGCGGGGTAACCGCCCTCCGGGAGGGTAATTGATGGTTACGACAAACCTACAAGATGAAGACCCCGGCCCCTCTGGGCTAGGGGCAAACCATAACAAGATAGATTTGGAACATGAAGCTGCTTCATCAGTTAACCCCTAATGGAAGTGTCAGGATTGTACGAGATCCTTCCCTACCGAACGAAGCCGTGGTATGCATCGCCACCATCAGCACCCGGCGGCTGTGAACCTCGAGAGGATAGCGGCCAAGGCAACAAGGAGGAAAGTGTGGAGTGGGAGTGAGGATGATGCTCTGATCAACGCTGCTAACTTGCTCTGGCACAGTGGGAGGACGAAGGCTGACCTCTACAAGAACATCAAGGGCCACTTTCCCACTAGATCGGAGGAGGCGGTTAAGAGACGTCTTCGCCTCCTGAAATGGATCCCTGAGGTTCCGGCCCATGCAACATCTACTCCCTGTGGACCACCTCCCCAACCCGGCTATTCAATCACGCCAGAAGACCCTCTACCTCCAACCATTAGCCGCACCGCGGGAGCAAGATGGACGTCTGAGAGAAAGGCCTTCTCCGGGCCTCCGCCAACAACTGCTGGAGACAGGGGATGCTGAAAAAGGATCTCTCGGCGATGGTGAGAGCCTCTCTCCCACACCGGACTGTGGATGCGGTTATGAAGAGGCTCACTGCCATAAAGTGGTCACCACCTCCTGAAGAGCTGCTGCATCCCACCTTCCAAGGACTCCTGCCACCAACTCAGTCATACAGCCGGACGCCTTCTCCCGGCCCCACCATGATCGTGGGCACTGACCATCATGCCGTATGGAAGAAGAGGATGTCGGATATCATCCTCCGAGACCTGCGAGAGCCGCCCTTACAAGCTGACCGCCTTCGAGCCATTACCCTGAGCCTGCTGGAGAACAGGATCTCCATCTCAGAGGGAGCCAAGGCGGTTGAGGCGGAGGTGAAACAGATCTTCCCGGTGTTGTGGAAAAGTAAACAACATTGCCCGACGCTGACACAGCTCCCCGGGAAACCTAGGGAACTACGGCGGAGGCAATACGCCAACATCCAGAAGATGCTGAACACCAACCGGAAGGATGTGGCGACGGCGATTCTGGATGGAAGTTGGAGGATGCCCTCGCGAGTTACATCACGCGAGTCCCCGGGGCTGATTGACTTTTGGGCGAAGATTCTGGGGAAGGAAGGTCCTCCGCCAAAGATCCGGAGGGGTGATCCCGCAGATAACCACTGGGCTCTTTTGGAACCGATTACGGTGGAGGAGCTGCGGGAATCCCTTAGGAGCCTTGTTAAATCGGCGGTGGGGATGGATAAGATTTCGGCGCCAACACTTTTACCTGCCCTCCTTCCCCTCCTTGGCGAGCCTCCTCAATCTGTTTTTACTAACGGAACATCTATCGTCTACTTTGGCGAAGGCGAGGATAACGCTGATTCCCAAGATCCCGGCTCCGGTGGAAAACAGCGACTATAGGCCGCTAGCCATCACCTCTATCCTAACAAGGGCTCTTCACAAAATCCTGGCCCGCCGCATGAGGGACCAACTACGCTTCTCTGACACCCAATATGCCTTTCTACAGAAAGATGGGTGCCTGGAGGCGACCACAGTCCTTCACGCCGTCCTGCGGAACAGTCATGACCTGCAGAGCCCGCTTGCACTGGCCTTTTTGGACCTCTCTAAGGCCTTTGATACAGTATCCCATGAGGCCTTGGGGGAAGCCGCGGTGCAGGCTGGACTGCCTCTTCCACTGCTATCATACATTGGCAGTTTGCTGAGGGAGTCGGAGTCG
>VCII01000494.1:0-2500 GCA_006030095.1 Triplophysa siluroides | reverse complement strand
CTGTCGCTCTCGGGCGGCGGGCCCGGTCTCTTTGGTGACTCAAGATAACCTCGGGCCGATCGCGCGCCCCCGCGGCGGCGACGACGACTCATTCGAATGTCTGACCTATCAACTTTCGATGGTACTCTAGGCGCCTACCATGGTGACCACAGGTGACGGGGAATCGGGGTTCGATTCCGGAGGGAGCCTGAGAAACGGCTACCACATCCAAGGAAGGCAGCAGGCGCGCAACCCAGCCGGACTTGGTGTCCGGCCTGGCTCCTTGGGTGACTTGAGATAAAGGGGAGCATTGCTAAGATGACTTTGAGGAGGTGGTGATGCCGCTGAGCCCGTCGCGAGTCCATCGATCTCTCTCTTGATAACCCACTTGCCAGAGAACGGGCTCGGAGATCACTTCAAAGAGTTCGTTCGTAAAATGGTCGGTTGAGGCTGAGAGCGATGGCGCGGTGCAGATTCCAATCCTCGAAGGCAGCAATCACGCAGTACAGGTGTGCTGAGATCTGCTATGGCTCTTTGGACAGGCTATATGAGTCAAGAAGAAACGCTCTAAAGCAATTGGACTACCGTGATAGCTCCATGGTGAGACAGAGCAAGAGGTCTGAGGGACCTATGGTTTTTACTCTATTCCTTTTCCTGAGACGATAGAGGTGACACTCTTTGACCGTAGCAGGATGACCATTAATTGACTGTCTCGATAGAGATGGTCGCCATTTGGCAGACGCTTTTATCCTATGAATAGAGATAAAAACCCATCCCGGATGATAGGTCGCCCGGTTAAACAAGCTATCATGGAGAAGCGTAGGGGTTGCGCGACTTCATTAGAGCCAGACCCCCTCCGTGCCCCCCCGGCCAGGGTACACGGTGCTGACGGTGGCCAAGGCGTTGACGACACTGGAATTGATGGAAGACAAAGCGAGTGTTCGGGAATCCTCACGCGCGTTAGGGAGAGGGCTGGCGTGATGATGGGGACTCTGGATGCTCATACCGAACAACCCGGAACTAGTGGTGATGCTCGAGAAGCCGCTGCGGCAGTGCGAACTGCCGACGAGCAGGAGGGTGATTCTGCCATGGTCATCGCTCAAGCAGCCCAGGTGACAGCGACTGGGCTGGTGATTCGAATGCCTTACGAGGCACAAGGTTGCGCAATATGTGGAGAATCGATGAGACACTAGCACAACTGAGGAGGCATACCTCGGTCGTGCATACTGGTGTCTTGGTAAGATTTATGTGCGCCTCGTGTGGTAAAACGTCCCCTGTGTTCCACTCGATCGCTTGCCATGTCCCAAAATGCAGGGGCCAGCCCGTGGCGGGACCTCCGGGGCCAGCCCGTGGCGGGACCTCCAGGCCCCGTCCGGTGCGAAGCTTGCGATGCCACGTTTGGGACAAGGAGGAGATGCAGCACCCACGAGAGGCACGTCCACCCCGAATTGCGTAACCGGAAGCGAATTGCGACACTCGGCCTTAGGGAAGCGGTGGAGCTACGAACCATGCAGACCCAGTTGGATGGTGACCCGGGCGCTTCGACACGTTCAAAGCGCCAACGGATAGATGTCTCTGTGGACGGAGTGATGCCGCTTGAGCTGGACGCGAGTTCATCGATCCCCGTGGCAACACCCGGTCGACCAGAGAGCGAGCTCAAAGTACGACTCCGAGAGCTCGTTCGTGAAATGGTGGACGCAGTTGAGGGTGATGACGCGGAACACATACCGGTCCTAAAAGCTTGGCTGGAAGGCACTGACCAGTTACCTGCACTGGTCACGGAAGCAACCTCCTCAATGCTTCGGGGATTGTCCCACGAAGCAAGAGATAGCCCAGCACCCTCTCAAGGCAAGAGAGGCCGTGTTTCCCGTAGGTTGCGGCGTAGGCGGCGTAAAGGCCAGGCTAGGAGGGAAGCCTACCGCAGATGCCAAGACCTGTATCGTACTGACCCGGCCCGCCTGGCGGAGGAGATCTTGGATGGTGCGGTTCCAACTAAGTGCCAAATCTCCCCGCAAGTGGTATATCAGGCTTACAAGATCAAGTGGGAAGAACGGCGTTCTTTCTGCGGGCTGGGTCAATTCAGGGCGGGGGAACACGCGGATAACGAACACCTGGCTGGGCTGATCTCGGAAGAGGAGGTGAGGCTTAGCCTGAAACAAGTGGTCAATAACACCGCACCGGGTCCAGATGGTATACGTAAGCAGGACATTCTCGAATGGGATCCGGAGGGCGAGGCCCTCACACGTATGTTCAACATGTGGTGGGTCACAGGTATTGTTCCTACGCGCCTGAAGACGTGTCAATCGGTACTGCTACCCAAATCACCCGACCCAAGGATGGCGATGGAGATCGGAAACTGGAGACCGATCACCATTGGGTCGGTGATTATACGGGTGTTCACTAGGATCGTGTCGAAGCGATTGGCTCTGGCCTGTCCGCTCCACCCTACTCCCGGATGTTCTGAAAACATCGAGGTCCTCCGGGGCCTGATCCGGCATTGCAAATCCGAGTGTAGCAGCCC
>VCII01000493.1:0-79226 GCA_006030095.1 Triplophysa siluroides | reverse complement strand
AGAGAAACACATGTGACGAGCTTTATTGTGTCCGCCGTCAATGACGTTTAATGACGGAGGGCCATTTTGTAGATTCAATTTGAAGGCTTGTTGTACAAAGTAATGCGCAGGTGATGGCTGAGAGATCTTGGGTGCAAATTAGCATTTATTCCATGCTAGGAACTATTGAATTTGGGTGATGAAAGCGTAGGAGCAGTCGCGATTCTTTAAGACTGCAAGGGAAGCTCAGCTTCCCTAAAATTAGTCAAAAAATGAATGGTGTCAACATATATGTACTAATTATGTTCACATTTTATTGTACCTAAAAAACGCGTTAAACAACTTCATCTCGAACGAAAACAATTTCGTTCAGAATCAGCTACTAGGTCGGCTGACTGGAATTTCCTTCTCATTCATCATTCCCGTAGCGTACATGTGCCATTTCACTTCTTTGAAGCCCAGCGTACCATTGACTTCAATGGGGGTAACAACTGGCTTAAACAGTTTTTTTCAACTGCTTAGAAACAAGACGTTCTTGGATAATGCTTCTGCGATGATGTCCCCCCCACGGACACGCTCAGCGGCCTGGGATGAATGGGAGTGGGCTGGCCCGGACATCCGAAGCGTCTGGAGCGTGATGAGTTGGAGGGTCTGTCCAATACTCTTTTAAAAATAATAATAATAATTTTTTAATTAACAAAGATTCGGGGAAATGGGGGTGCGGTGGCAGCAGGGTCCAGTAGCAGGTAGCTGCGATGAATGTGGAAGGTTGATGAAGGCGTCCTTGGAAGGAAAAGAGGGGAAGCGGTCAAAGTGGGATGGATCTGAGGGTTGGAAGTCCCCCCCCCAGGAGTGTCATAAAAAAGTGGAGATAGGGAAAGACGACAACATTTCTAGTACTATATACTTGCACAGTAGCTGAGGCAAAGCGCGCCCCCCACGATGTCAAGTAGGACGAATCACTTGGCTTAGAGGCCCCCTCCCATGGTGACGGAGGGCAAAGGAAACGGGGCGGTGGTCGGGAGGGAAAAGAACGAGAGCAAGAAGGTGCAGCGAAAGAGGGGGCGTGACGGAGAGGGGGAAACGTTACGACGAGAATATGCCTAAGGGAGTAGTTTAAAAAATGGATTTGTTAAAAGTGAGTTGCACATTGGGTGAAGGCCTGGTCTGAAAATGCGTTACTCATAGGTAAAAGGGTTAGTGCGGTGGGAGGGGAGGATGCGACAGGGATAGTAGGATGAGTAGAACTACGACCCCTCATGTGGATGGAGCTTGAGGGACGAGGGTGTAGGGATGATGAATAGAAAAGTGGAGGAAAGAAGAATTAGCTGGGGTTGAGTTTAACAGTAGTGTGAGTTTGTGTCAGTTTATTTTTTTTTTAGGGAGTGGGGGGTTTTTGCCTCTCCGCCAATGCTCTATGAATATCCACTTTTATAGTCCTAAAACCACGCGTTCGATTTATTGGGGTCCGACAGCTTATAAAAACGTATTATCTTGTTTTTTTTACTTAGCTTGTTCCTGCTAATCACAAATTGTCAATAATCAGCATTTTATAAGAGTTTAGTTTAGAGACATTTTTTTTTATTTTTTTATATATCAATAATGACAAGGATCGGAGCTTCTCCAATGCAAAGAGACGGTTGGTGTGGGCGTGGTCTTCAGATTATGACGCGTATCACTCGTGTCCCATTTCCAAACTCAGTCCCAATCGCGGATTTTGCATGTGTAGTCGAAGAGCAAATGCTGCAACCTTCATCGTATATTTCACAATTTCACACACCATTCATTTTTTCAGTTTAACATAATCCCCACATTTCCTCCTCCCGTTGAGTTAAAATATATATATATATATATATATATTGATCGTTTGTTCATAACTTATATAGTCTGAACTAGCCAGCTAGCAACTGCACACGATGGCAGACAGTGCTAATTTGTCGACCTGATTTTGGCAAAGCCAT
Organism: Triplophysa siluroides; assembly: GCA_006030095.1. Lineage (NCBI taxonomy): Eukaryota > Metazoa > Chordata > Actinopteri > Cypriniformes > Nemacheilidae > Triplophysa > Triplophysa siluroides. The sequence continues at coordinate 77,286 of VCII01000493.1, read as the reverse complement.
TAGAAAGTCTTCCTTACGAGGAGAAACTTAGAATTGAAACAGCAGGGCAGATCACCACCTAAAATTGATTTAATGCAAAGATAGGGTAAAAGTAACAGGTCTTTTCAGCTCTCCTGGTATGACAAAGTTAGCTGGCTGACTGGAAGTGCTGTGAAAAAAAAATGTACTGCTGGCCATGTCTCTTGATGAAACCATCTCATGGATGTGTTGTTTGGTCAAAATTGGGGTTTGAGAATCTGTCAAAACTTTGGACAGGGGCATATAAAAGCATGAAATAGCAATGAACATGTGAGTGCATGTGCAAGATTAAGTTGCATGGGCAGGATCAGGGGTGAGCCTGGCAATCAATGAAGGGCTCGCATTCAAGTGGCTAAACATAATGAAACTGTAACAAAACAGGGCCTTCCTAAACCGCCTTATTGATGTGACATCCTTGCTTGGCCGGCAGGAGCTGTCATTTAGGGGACATGATGAGAGTAGTGAATCATCCAACAAGGGGAATTACAGAGAGTTCACAGAAACATCAGCTAAATATGACTCTGTCCTGTCCACAATTCGAGTCCTCAACTATGTTTTCTGGTATGTCACACACTATTCAAATGACTTGATCTCTCTCTGCTCTTGCAGCCACCATTTCTGATCAGATCAGAGATGAAATTCAGGATGCTCCCTTTTTTGGATGGCAGGTGGATGAAACCACTGATATATATCCTGCCGTGCCCAACTCTCTGTCATTGTTCGCTATGTGGATAGTGCAGGTAAAATTCAGGAGCGCTTCATTGGATTTTTTTTATGTTTCTGGGGGGCGAGATGCTCAGTCCGTTTTTGATGTTTTAAATGAGAACATGCAGGGCTACAATTTTAAGGATAAGCTTGTGGCACAGACCTATGATGGGGCTGCTGTCATGGCTTCAGCTCTCAATGGTCTGCAGGCCAAAGTGAAAGCAATAGCCCCCAGTGCAATGTTTGTGCATTGCTATGCACACAGACTGAATCTGGTGCTGTCACAGGGGGCCAAATGCTTGCCTGAGTGCAGAATTTTTTTTGCATCACTCTCTGGGTTTCCACATTTCTTTTCGCAAATCCACAAAGAGGACGTCTTTTCTGGAGTCTGCAGGCTGCCAAGGTTGCCCAGAAACGCTCCTACTCGATGGAATTTCACATCACGGATAGTGAGCACTGTGGCAAACATTATGATGGCCTCCTGCAGACATTTGATAACATCATTGCAGATACGACAATCGATGATGATACACTGGATTGTGCCAAAGGCTTCGTGAGGAAACTGGAGGATTTTGAGTTTGTGTTCATGTTGCTTTCCAAGCTGTTTATGCCAAAGCAGCAGATCTCACATCAGACCCAAGAGATGAGCCCATGAGAAAGCGCCGTCTGACCCAATTGCAGGATCCCCAAGAGCGCTACAGAATCTGTACATGGCCATCCTTGATACATCTTGGAGCAGATTCCTCGACGTTTTTCAAATTTGGAAAGTATGCTTTTCTTAGAATTAGTCAATCCAGGGAAATTTGATGACATGAGACAAGCATTTCCAGAGGAGGCCTTCCAAAGTGTCCTGAAAAGTTATGGCCATCACTTTGATTCAGGGAGACTGAGGTCTGAACTTCAAGTCCTGTATTCAGATCAGGACTTGCAGAGTAACAGGGGAAAGCTGTGTGATTACTTGGTGTCCTTAAAGACATGGAGTTGGACAGTGCAATGCCTCAGCTTTACAAACTGTTCTCATTAGTGGCAACAATTGGAGCTACATCTGCAGGTGTAGAAAGGAGCTTCTCCTGTTTAAAGCGGCTCAAGTCCTACACCCGTAACACAATGGGCCAAGGCCGTTTAAGCAGCCTAGCTCTGCTGGCCATTGAGAGGACACTGGTCAAGTCACTGGAAAAGACGCCTAGTTGGTACGACAGGGTTACAGAGCATTTTCTTGAAAAGGAACGTAGGGCAGAATTTACATATAAATAAATGGACAATTTTGATTTAGGCCGAAAATGAGCTTCCCCTCTTTAAAAGATCAGCAGCCGCCACTGGTAGGAAGATAACTGATATAGCCCATGATGAAGTGCTTAAGAGAAAAAGAATGCACTCACCCAGCAACATGACTAACAAATTGTGTTTTGCTATTTGTTTAGCACATTTTCTCGACCCCATGGCAGAGCACGCTGTTTTAGAAAACAGGGCTGACGATATACAGACTGCTGCAGGTCTCACGTCTCAAGAATGTGTAGGGTTCAATCATGTTGCAAGGTTTGAGCAGGCATTAGGTCTAAAGATAGTGGTGTTTCACAGGGCTAATGGTGGAAATTTAGAGATGTACAAAACCCATGACGAGCCACATGATAAGACAGTGTTTTCTATACCTGCATGACGGCCATGATCATATGATACAAATGTGCAGGCGTTTCTTGGCGCGCCTTATGTGCAGTTACTGTTACAAAGGTTTTACAAACAGACTGAGTCATGATTGTAAATATAATTGTTCTGTATGCAATGACATTCAGTGTTACAAACAGATTAAAAGGACAATACACTGTCCATACTGTTTGCGAATCTGTAAATCAGCGTATTGTTTTAATGCACATAAAAGGCCTTCTGATGATGGATCTGGTAGATCAGCTTGTGACACAACCAAATACTGTAGCAAATGCTTTAGGCGTTATCATGTAGCCACAAGCAACCCCCAGCCGTATAAATGTCCTGCAGACTGTTGTTTCTATTGTAGGGTGGATGTAAGCCATGAGGGCAAGCATGATTGTTCATACAACCTGTTCCTTTCAAGAGATAACGGCAAATACATATTTTATGACTTTGAAACACGCTGTGATGCTGGTAAACACATTGCAAATTATGTATGTGCCATGACGTTTAAGGGCAAAGCTTTTGAATGGGGTGGTGAGACATGTATCCAACAGTTCATCCGCCAGTTTAGACGACCAAAATATAAAGACTACACATTTCACGAGTTCACCTACACAGATAATAAAGTAGTTTGAGGGTATGTGTATTTGGCATGCTGTCGGGGAGAGGGCTCCGAGCTCGTTCATTCTTCCGAGCTCGGAGCACTCCCCCCTGTCCCGGGGTGAGGGCTCCGAATCCGGCATTAGCCTGAACCCGGAACACTCCCCCCCCCCCTTTTGTGTCCTGCTGGAGACGAGGGGCTCCAGGTGAGGAGCCGGGGTGGTTGTGGGATGCTAGAGACTGAAGAGAGAGTGAAGGTAAGACGTCTTGACTATTTATAGAGACACTCTCTCTCTCTTTGAAGTGATAGGTTGATTGTTGTGATTGCTGACAGCCGACCAGCCGAGTTAATTATCTGCTCCTGCTCCTCCCGAACTTAGTTTAGTAAAACACCATTTCACGAGTTCACCTACACAGATAATAAAGTAGTTTGAGGGTATGTGTATTTGGCATGCTGTCGGGGAGAGGGCTCCGAGCTCGTTCATTCTTCCGAGCTCGGAGCACTCCCCCCTGTCCGGGGTGAGGGCTCCGAATCCGGCATTAGCCTGAACCCGGAACACTCCCCCCAGAGATGCAACCGGTGCAGGACAGCAGCCGCATATGCACACCCCCAAAAACGAGGCTGGTATTGGCTGCTGGTGACCCGGCCTTGCTTGGTATGAAATCCGATATTTGCGGAGTCTTGAAGAGACTCCAGGTGTTACTGAAGCAGGGAATTGAGGTTTTCTTGAGAAAGATGCCGGCTGATCGGAGGGATGAATGAAGCATGGGGCCCTTGTAGGGTGGACGCTGATGCAATGTCGGTCTCTGAGTGAGAGATGACTGCTGATGTTGGATGTAGATTGAGGCACTGGCCCTTGGGGGGCGGTCTCTGCTGCGATACAAGCCTCTAATTGAGTGATGTCTGCTGCTACAGAACATTGATGGGGCGCGGGCCTTTGTGGGGAGGTCACTGCTGTGGTGTTGGCCTTTAAGGGAGTGGTGTCCGATGCTACGGGACGTCTATGGAGGCACTGGCCCTTGTGGACGCTGCTGCCATGCTGGCCTCTAAGTCGTAATGTCTGCTGCTGCAAGAGCCTGGAAGGAGGCGCCCCTTGAGGGGCGGTTGCTGCTGCGTTGCTGGCCTCTAAGTGAAAGGTGTCTGCTGCTGCTGCAGAAAATAGATGTAGGCACGGGCCTTGAGGGCGTCGCTGCTGCGAAGCTGTCCTCTAGTAAAAGATGTCTGCTGCTGCAGGGCATAGATGGTGCCGCGGGCCCTTTGTGAGGTCGCTGCTGCGATGTTGGCCTCTCAGGGAGTGATGTCTGGTGCTGTAGGACGTAGCTGAAAGCACGGGCCCTTGTGGGCGGTCGCTGCTGCGATGCTGTCCACTAAGATAATGGTGATTGCTGCTGAAGAGCGTAGATGAGGCACGGACCCTTGTGGGGCGGTCGCTGCTGCGATGCTGGCCTCTGAATGTAGGATGTCTGCTGCTGTGGAACGTAGATGGAGGCACGGGCCCTTGACGAGCGGTCGCTGCTGCGATGCTGGCCTCTGTGTGTAGGATGTCCGCTGCTGCAGAAAATAGATGGGGGCCCGGGCCCTTGAGGGGCGGTCGCTGCTGCGATGCTGACCTCTGAGTGAATGATATCTGATGCTGCAGCGCATGGATGGAGGCGCGGGCCCTTGAGGGGCGTCCGCTGCTGCGGAGCTGACCTCTAAAGGAGTGGTGCCTGCTTTAGGACGTAGATGGAGGCACTGGCCCTTGTGGGAGATCGCTGCTGTGATGCTGTCCTCTGTGTGTAGGATGCCTGCTGCTGCAGAACATAGATGGAGGCACGGGCCCTTGAGGGGCCGTCGCTGCGATGCTGGCCTCTGTGTGTAGTCTGTCTGCTGCTGCAGAAATTGATGGAGGCACGGGCCCTTGAGGGGCGGTCGCTGCTGCGATGCTGGCCTCTGTGTGTATGATGTCTGCTGCTGCAGAAATTGATGGAGGCACGGGCCCTTGAGGGGCGGTCGCTGCTGCGATGCTGGCCTCTGTGTGTATGAGATGCTGCTGCAGAAATTGATGGAGGCACGGGCCCTTGAGGGGCGGTCGCTGCTGCGATGCTGGCCTCTGTGTGTATGATGTCTGCTGCTGCGAGACATGATGAAGGCACGGGCCCTAATGGGCGGTCGCTTGCTGCGATGCTGGCCTCTGTGTGTAGGATGCCTGCTGCTGCATAACATAGATGGAGGCGTGGGCCCTTGAGGGGCGGTCGCTGCTGCGATGCTGGCCTCTGTGAGTATGATGTCTGCTGCTGCAAGGAAAAGGCTTGGAAAGGGGTTGGATGAGGAGAAAGCGTGGGTGAGCTGAGGCCGCTTGCGGAGCCATGCTCGCGCTCCAGGGGCGGCTCGTTGTGAGGCGGGTTTGAAAGGTGCCTGAGGATGCTGCCTGCTGGAGCTCTGCTGCGTGGGGAAGAGACTGCGGCTGGTCGGATCTGGCGTCCGGGGCGCGGCCCAAGCTTGCAGAGGTAACGCTCCGGCGGTTTTCGGACCGGAGGCCCCTCCTCGTTGGAGTCTGCTCCGGCCGTAGATATGGGGAATCACGGATTTGTCTCGGGGGTTGCCCTCTGTTGCCCTCGTCTGAGAGACATTTAGCGGATTCCGGGAATCCGGCTGGAGGGAGGAGTACAAACCGTACAGTTCGGCCTTGTTCAAACGGCGCGAAAAGTTGACGTCTGCTTTAATTAGCGCTTGCCGTAATCCTAAAACCGTCCACATCTCGATAGGCGGGAGGTCGGGGAGGATGGACCCATAAGAGGAAGCTGGGGACGCCGATGCCTGCCTGGATGGCGGTGGTGACTGTGTGCCGCTGCGTCTCGGGGTAGAAGAAGAGGCGCGGGAATGCCGACGGCCTCTTGGAGCAGCCGCGGGTTTATCTGGCGTTTCCCGGCGTGCGCTGCTGGGCTGGCCGTCGCTTGTGGACGCCAAAGGACCCGGATCGTCTGCGGAGATCTCAATCTGGGTTGTTTCTTTCTCTGTCATCGCTGCGCTTTTGGATATACCAATGCTAGAGACTGAAGAGAGAGTGAAGGTAAGACGTCTTGACTATTTATAGAGACACTCTCTCTCTCTCTTTGAAGTGATAGGTTGATTGTTGTGATTGCTGACAGCCGACCAGCCGAGTTAATTATCTGCTCCTGCTCCTCCCGAACTTAGTTTAGTAAAACACCATTTGTGGCACACAATGGTGCAGGTTTTGATAACTTCTTAATCCTAGAATATTACTGCAAGGAGGGTCTCCTGCTGAATATAAACATGCAGGGTTGTAGATTGACCTTCATGTATGACGAGACCTTCAATCAGCGTTACATTGACAGCTTCTCTTTCATGCCAATGGCTCTAGCAAAGACCCCTGCTGCCTTTAATTTGAACACCGCCGAAAAGGGGTACTTCCCCCATTTCTTCAATAGGTTAGAGAATCAATGCTATGTAGGGCCTTACCCCTCCAAACAGTGCTACGGCTATTCGACAATGTCAGACAGTGCCAGGGTTAAGTTTGATCAGTGGTATGACACACTCGAAGGAATGGTCTTTGACTTCAAGAAGGAGATTGGCTTGTACTGCATGAATGATGTTGTTTTACTTCGTGAGGCTTGCATTACGTACAGGAAGGAGTTCATTGAATGTACACAGCTAGATCCATTCAGCTTTACAACTTTAGCGTCCTGCTGTATGGGTGTCTTCAAATCACACTTTCTCACCCCTAACACAAAAGCCCTTCGATTGAGTGGCTTGAATATGTGAAAAAGACACGTGATGTGGACATTCACCACGCATTGACTCATGGTGAAATTAAGTTTGGAGGTTTCTATGTTGATGGCTATTACGAACAATCTGGTGTAAGGAAAGCACTAGATTTTGGTGGCTGTTATTATCATGGTCACGGAGAGTGTTTCAGACCTAATTATATAAAAACACAGTCCAAACTGCCTTTTGGAATACATTTGAAAATGTTTAATGACAGGCTTGAGGTTTTGAGGAAATCATACAATCTTGATGTTGAGGTCATGTGGGAGTGTCGTTGGCGGGAGCTTAAGAGAACTGATACTGATGTAATTCACTTTATGTCAACTTACTCTGCACCTGAAAGATTGAAACCACGTGATGCATTGTTTGGAGGCCGTACAAATGCTTACAAGCTGTACCACAAAGCTGCAGAGGGAGAGAAGATTAGGTATGTTGATTTTACCAGTCTGTACCCATTTGTTCAGTCTCGAAGGCCCTACCCCATTGGCCATCCTGAAATAATCTTCAAGGATTTTCAAAATATTGAAAATTATTTTGGGTTAGTCAAAGCTAAGGTCCTTCCACCACGGGGGTTACTCCATCCCGTGCTAGCCTACCGATGTCACGGAAAACTTATGTTTCCCCTTTGTCGTACCTGTGCAGAAGAGCTAAGCAAAGTAATGCCTTGCACACACACAGATGAGGAAAGATCGATTTCCGGGACATGGGTTAGTCTTGAATTGTTGAAATCTGAAATCAAAACCCTCTGTCTCTTGCACACCCCGATGCCCAAAAACATTATTAGTACCAATAGGGAAGAGTTGTGTAATCAGGGAGAAGCTGTCGTTTGTTATAAACCACCTTGAACCTTTTAACAACTGATTTGTTTCTCAGTGTAAAGTTATTTTTATTCCTGACAATACTGTCTGTGTGAGCAAGGAGGTGTTGAGTGCTGTCAGATGATGTCACATAGCTGTCAACAAGACCAATTAAGGAGTCGAGTGTAATGACTTTGGAATTCACTGAATTAAGGGTTATACCCTTTGCTTTCATTGTTACCTTTCCCTTAGAAGTCCTATAGCCATAGGTTTTTGGGCCTCCAGAAGATACTTCTAAAATAAAATCATCTGAATCAAGTTCATTTGTAAGATCACCTAAATAAGGTCCCAGAGGCGGCTCCCAATCTCCATCTCTAGACACGTAGATGACACTATCCGTATCACTATACAGTAGCCTATCACCCAACCTGTCCATGAGGTTGTACAACTCCAGCCGAGCATGCGCTGTAGTAAACTATGGAATAAAATCATTTTCAAAAATAATCGTACGTAATTCAAAACATTTGTGTGTAATTTTAATATAATCGTGCGTAATTTAAAACTATTGTACGTAATTCTGTTTTTTGTCAAAGTTGGATTCCAAAATCTACTGCCACGACAGTTTACAGATACGCGATTTTGTGTGTTTTTTAGAGTACAACTCTAAAATGTACGACTGTGACAGTTTACAGACGGCGCTTGTTTTCACAATAGCTCTGTTACACACACGACATGCGAAATTACGACCACGAAGTGCGGTGTGCGAAACGGCTGTCAAAAATACGTCATCAAGGTCACAGGCATTACTATCCGAGGGAAGATGAATCGATTCAACGAAGTGCGCATGCGCCCCACCAAAGTTTAAACCACTGGCGCCGAAATGGCGGATCAGCAGCCAAGCGCTCACACCTCGTCTCAGGTAAGTTAATTATTATTATTATTTTTTAATCTGACATGTTTAAGCAGTGGTCATCAAACTTGTTCCTGGCGGTCATGAGGTCGGAGCTAAACTCTGAAGGACACGGGCCCTCCAGGACCGAACTTGACGACCCTTGTGTTTAAGGGTTAACGTTAGTTATAACTAATAACAGAGAGTAGCAATATTACAGAGATAGTATAGTAGGTAAGATAAGCTCTCAGAGTACATGTAACGTTAGGTGCTTAAAGAAGACAGTTGTTCAGGAGGTCATCACTGCTGCCTGTAGCGCGATGAGATAGAGTTACATAAAAGAATGAGCAATTTTAAGTGTTGACTTCCTAACAGCCGTGTTACGTGCACTGTACGTTAATACACAGGTCATTTTATATAAGTGTTCACTGTTTAAGTATTAGGTGACATCTTGCATACAGCCCAGAATCTGGTGTCAATGTTGAGCAACACCTTAAGTGTTGGACAACCGAAAGTGGGGAACCAGTCCAATATCAGTGTACAGTCAGCAGAAGAAAGAAGGTCCAAGTCAAATGTGCAGTCAGTTCAGCAGGAAATGGCTAGGTGTGAGATTTAAAAAAAATGTGTGTGTGTCTGTACTGGTGGAATATACAGTTTGTACAGTATATATATTTTTTTTATTACATACTGTATATAAGTTTCATCACACATTAACATTACATCACATATATTAGTGTGCATGTGAGTGTTCTCAATGTTCTAAACTGGCTCAAAATAAAAATGAAGTCCTTTTTAGGTCATTTCCTGGATTCTTCAGAAAGGAAGTGAGGGGTAAAAAACGTTTTGGACCATATAAACGGCCACAGAAAACCTTTTTGATGGTTTTTTTTCTCCTTGACCAACAATATGAGAAAACGCCCAAAGGAGAGACAGAATTACAACTTACACTTGCAGGACTTGGGAGAAGATCATTAACTATAACCGAAAACATGACTCATTCAGAGGTAAGATCAATAATGTATTTTTTCTTGTTTTTTTTGTGTTGAGTGAATTTCCTTACTCTTGTTTTACTCTGCCTTTGATAATTAAGCTATCAGAGGTGCTTGTTAATGCATATCCAAAACTGGCAAAAGTCTGCGGAGGATGGTTGCTTCACAAGTGCTCAGGTATGAAGGATCGTTTTGAAAAAAATGTCCTAACCTCTTAAAACTTATGTGGATTGAAATCATATTCGTTTATAGATATCAGATGGATTCTATCTGTTAAATATTTTTTGGTGTATTGTCTTTCTATATTCTGTTAAATACTTTGAATCATAGGTGGAGGTGGTCAACGGAAATTGACTGTCATCCCTCCTGACCCTGATGGGTATAATGGACAGCAATTAAAAACCGTGAGCAGCAATGGAAAGAGCACAATGTATGTAGTTCCTCTGCAAGAGCAAATTGACATAACTCCATTACCACCTGATGCAAGGGAATTCGAAAAAATGCCCAAAGCATTTTGCAGCAAAATGGTTCCCCTTCAGTGCCTTCCAGTACACATAAAACACTGTAAGGTGGAACATGTGGATTTGTGTATCTCAAGTGATGATGTAAGTCTAAGATGTTTATTTTAGTCATCAGTGAGCTCTAAAAACAAGGTTGATTGAGTTTCTGTTTTATTTCCAGTCGATGGAGAAGTCCCCAGACTCCCCACAAGAAGCTATTTCAACTTCTGTTGACACCTGGAAAGAGGCGTGTTTAAAAAAAAATAATAATAATTATACTGATCTTTTGTTAATATTTCATAACCTCTGAAAACACCATTTTTATGTGATTTTTACGTTTTCAGGAATTGGAAAAGTCACCAGATATTGAAAGCTGTGATTCAAATATAAATGAAGTCTGGACAGAGAAGGTGAAAAGGATATTTATTTGTGTTTAAAAAAAAAAATGCATTTTCAGGTTATGGTTTATGCATGGTTCCTAAAAGATTGTTTATGTGTAATTTAACTCAGTATTTTAATTTCACATCAGACTGCTGAGTGTCCATTGTGCAAGAAAACCTTAGACAGTGATGTTATAGAGATACATGCAGCCAACTGTGGATTACGGTAAATTACTAAATAGTTCCCTTTCTGTCGGTCTCTCGACGTTGTGTCGAAGACGACAGATGGGGTTCGCCCTTGAGAACCAATCACCTCTGACTACTATAGAAAAGGCCAATGAAATTTGGCGAATGAAATTTGCATGCCGGGCTCCGCCCCCGGATGTCCGGTATAAAAGGAAGCCGGCGTGCAGCATTCACTCACCTTTTGTTCTTCAGAGCCCTCGCTCATGACTACGAACAAAATAATTCAACGAATTCTTCTTCTACTTCGCCGGTTCTACGACGCAGAGCAGCGGATCGTCCCTTCCTGCAGCGACCTTCTCCTGGGCGTCTCGGCGGTTCCGGAGGTGATAGAGATTATTTCTAAAAGGTCCTTTTTAGGACTGAGCAATTTCCAGCGCGGCATGTCCCGCTGTTCTCTTGGGTGCGGCACCCTCATCGAGGAGGGGGATGGACACGATCGCTGCATTAGGTGTCTGGGCGTCCAGCACACTGAAGAAGCGTTCGTTGACACATCTGCCCGCACTGCGGGCGGATTGTCACTCAGAAGTTGCGGTCACGGGGGGCTGTCTTCCTACGGGAACCAGCCACCATTTCGTCTGCTACCCGGGCTGTGACATCTGTGGCTACGGCCCCAATGACCACCCACGTAGCAGCGTTAGTGATATGGGGAACTCTGCGAACGTAAACCCGCCAGCCAAGTGCTCACGGGCCGATCGCACCCCGATTCGCTCTTCTGAACGTTCCCCAACCGGCGGTGGCATACCGTTCGGATCCTCAGGCACGCACTCGGAAACGAGGTGTGACGACGTAGATGAGATGTCGTTCGCAGCATCGGAGGGAGACTGGCATCCGACTCTGACGAATCCGAGCTCCACCCCCAGGGGGGTCGAGCTCAGGAGGAAGCAGAAGTGATGTCAGCCATGCTAATCCGGGGATATGTGGTTCCTGGGGGCGGAGCGCGGTGCAAACCGCGCCCATCCCGGGTGCCATTTGTTTCCCGGAGGTGCATGAGGAGCTGTGTAAAACTAGGAGCGCTCCACGGATCGCTCCGGTCGAAACAGCTCCGGCTCCCTCACTTTCCTCGAGGGTGGGGCAGCCAAAGGCTGCGTCGAGATCCCCCAGGTGGAACGTGCGGCTGCGGTGCATCTGTGCCGCAGACGGCTGCCGCCTGGGGAGAATCGGCCACGCCTACCGTCCAATGCGTGTAGGACTTCGACATCTATGGTGCCGAAGCCTTGCGCTGCCGCGGACCGGGCTGCCTCCTCTCTCTACGCCATGGCCATCCTGCAGGTCCGCCAGGCCAGGGCGTTGAGAGAGCTCCACGAGGGTAAGGCCGACCCAGGTATAATGCAGGTTTTCTGTGCCGCCACTGACAGCGCTCTACGGAGCGACCAAGGTGGCGGCACGGGACCTGGGTCGGACGATGTCCACGGAAGTGGTCCAGGAGAGTCACCCCCGGCTGAACCTTGCGCAGATGAGTGACACCGAGAAAGTCCGCTTTCTTGTTACTCTCGCATGTTGGTACACCGTCGAGACTGCGCTCAGCAGTTTTTGACGGTGAAGAAGCAGACAGTGGCGATTAGCCACATTTTTACCACGCTGCGACTCGGCCGCCCTCAAGCCTCCGAGATCTCACGTCATGTCTGTTTCCCGACAGCCCAGGACCCCTCCACATCGGCTCCGGTTACTGTGCCCCCACAGGTGGCACCCCGGAAGTCGAAGTCGAGGGGGAAACCCCCCGTCAGCTAACTTCTCACGAGAAGTGACACTGATGGGAAGACCCCAGGGGGAGCAACATCGGGCCCGACCTTCACAGCTACGGCTCTGATCAGTCGGTACGGGACGGCTCCTGCCTCGTCACCAAGCCGGGCCCTTCTCAGGGCCTGGCGCCCCACTTACTCACAGTGAGTTTTCTGTTTCCCCTGGGAGTTCATTCCTGCCGATCGCACACTCCACTGGACTGTGCCCGGCAAAACCCGACCCCACGCCCTGGCGAGGCGTAGGGTCGTACACACGACAGCTGCTACCACTCTCAAGGACAGTGCGTGCAGCTGTCCCGCCAGGCAGGTAAGTAGGCAGAGCCAACCTTCCCTCCGGGGCCCCCTCCCCGCGACAGGGTTAGCTCCGCCAGCCATCGAACCACCCTCCGTGGGAATGGTGAAGCAGACCGTCCCCTTGGTCCCCCTGTCACAGTCCCTGGGAGCTCGAGAGCTGCCCACACTGTCTCGGTGGCTAAGGCAGACGGTCCGTCTTGGTACTCGATCCAGTTCGCCAGAGACTCTCCAAGTTTTGGGGCAGCATCTCTCCCTCTGTCTGAGGCTAGGGACGCCTACATACTTCGGGTAGAGGTCACCACCCTTCTGGCAAACAGGCATCGAGTTCGTCCCTCAAACCAAGATGTTCGGTGGGTTACAACGGCGAAAGACGGCGGGTTGCGCCCCGGAGGTCTGCGTACCCTGAACTAAGCACCTTCACAAGCTGCTGCTCAGGATGCTCACGCAGAGGCGCGTCCTGACACCCATCAGGTGTCAGGATTGGTTCGTGGCAATCGACCTGAAATTCCTTTCGATCTGTCCCTGTCTCCACGGTCTTCATGAAGATCGTGGAAGCCGCCCTTTCTCCCTGAGGGGAGGAAGGTGTGCGGGTACTTAACTATCTCAACGACTGGCCTGACACACTCGTGAGATCTGTTATGTATACAAGGGGCCTGGTGCTCCGGCACCCAGATCGATTGGGAATCCAGGTCAACCGAGGAAAGGACAAGCTCTCCCCAGGGCAGAGCATCCTCTTTCTCGGTAGGGAACTCAACTCTGTCACCATGTCGGCGCAACTGTCCGCAGTACGCGCCCAGCCGGTGTTGAACTGCCTGGAACATTTCAGGCAGACAGCGGTCCCCCTGAAACGATTCAGAGGCTCCTGGGCATGGCGTCCTCGTCGGGTGAGACCCCTCGGGTTGATGCACATGAGACCGCTCCAACACTGGCTCAGAGTCGAGTTCCGAGGAGAGCGTGGCACACACCGGCAGCAGGCGCATGGTGATGACGCCCTGCGGCCGACGCACCAAAACCCCTGGTCTTCCATGACTTTTTCGGCGGACTAAGGTCCCTCAGGGCAGGTTATGAGGCAGTCGTGGTGACGACGGACGCCTCCCTGCAGGGGTGCGGTGCAGTGTGTACAGGCACGTAGGCGGGGCATTGGGCGAACCCCCACCTGGGGGCAAGTTGCATGCCTGGCGGGGTGCGGGACAAGCACGTGCTGGTCCGAGGACGGCACTACAGCTGTAGCGTACATCAGATCTTAGGGTGGCGTTCGCTCACAGCAGCTAACGCAACTTGCTCGACGCCTCCTCCGGTGGAGTCAACAGGTGATCCGTTCCCTGTGGGCCACACTCACCTCGGGCAAACTGAACTAGACAGCCGACGCGCTCTCTTGTCAGTTTATGCCTCGTAGAGAGTGGCGACTCCACCCCCGCGTAGGCCGCTTGGTACTCCCTGTCCGAGGCTCTCGACACGGATATCCTTGCGCACAGCTGACCGCGGGACGGGCGGAAGCACACCTTCCCCCCCCCAGGAGCCTCCTTGCACAGACACTGTGCAAGGCCAGGGAAGAGGAGCACCAAGTGTTATTGGTTACACCGCACTGGTCTAACCGCACTTGGCGTCAGAGCTGATGCTCTGGACAGCGACTCCCCCTGACCCATTCCCCTGACAGAGGACCTGCTCTCTCAGGGGAAGGACACGTTCCGGCATCCCAGATCAGACCTCTGGAACACCCATGTCTGGTCTCTAGACGGGACGAGAAGATCCTGAGATGGCTACTCCCCCTCTACGGCAGAGACCATCACCCAGGCTAGGGCCCCATCTACTAGGCGGTTATACGCCTCTAGACGGCGCCTCTTCTCATCCTGGTGTCTCTCTCAACGAGAAAGACCCACTGAGGTGCTCGATCAGGATTGTGTTGTCCTTCTTACGAGACTGGAGACTAACATCTCCCCTCCACACTGAGTGTGTATGTAGTCGCTGTCGCCACTCATCACAACTCAGTTGATGGAAAGTTTCTAGGATGACACGACCTGGTCACCAGGTTCCTAAGGGGTGCGAGGGCGGCTCCCGCCTCATCTCTCCGCTCCATACCCTCTTGGGACCCTAAGGGGTCCTCGGGGGGGCCTCTGGGCCCCCCAAGAGCCCCTCGGAGGTTCCGATCTTCCTCACCCGAGTAAGACGGCCCTCCTGATGGCGCTCGCTTCCTTCAAGAGGGTAGGGCACCTCCGAGCATCCTCCGTGTCCCCGGATTGCCTTGAATTCGGCCCTGGTAGCTCTCACGTTATCTTGAGACCCAGGCCCGGATGCGTGCCCAAAAAGTTCCCACTACTCCCTTACGGGGCGAAGTGGTGAACTTGCAGGCGCTCCCCATTGGGGAGGAAGACCCAACCCCATCCGTGTTGTGTCCTGGACCGCACGCAGGGCCTCAGTAGCTCTGACCAGCTCCTTGTCTGTATTGGAGGACAGCAGAGGGGAAGGCTGTCTCCGAGCAGAGGTTGGCGCACTGAGTCGTGGATGCCGTTACGACGACATTCCAATCTCAGAATCTCCCATGCCCACTGAGGGGGGTATAGCCACCTCCTGGGGACTGGCAGAAGCGCCTCTCTAGCGGACATCTGTAGAGCTGCGGGTTGGGCTACGCCCATACACCTTCGCAGGGGTTAAACAACCCTAGCGTAAACCCGGTGTCAGCCCACGTCCTGCGTGGCAACATGTAGGACTGGCATCCGGCGGGCGTATGCCTGCGAAAGCATCACCCCACCCTCTAGGAGGCTGGGTCAGTGTGCTATCTACCTCTCTCCTTACCCTACTCTGGCTAAGGACAGGTACCCTATCCGCTTCCCTTCTTACCCAACCACTTGGTTAAGAATAGGCATTCTATCCATCACTAAGCAAGCACCACCTGGGGGTTGGCTGGGCAGAGCAGCCTTCCCCCTTAGGCCGGGATAACATGTGAGCCATCCCCTGGCTCTAACCGGACCTAGTGCTACCGGACGCCTGTAACACACCCCCCCCCCGTGGGCTGTTCCGTCTGATGTATCCTCATGATATGGTTCCCACTCCTGGTAACCCATGAGCTTCCCCAGGTGGACCTCCACCTCGCGGTCAACTACTCAGCCCGCACGTTTCATGCGTTCTCTTCCAAGGACGAGACCATACCTTATCCACCGTATTCCTCCCCACGGGTAGGAGGTGGCCTCTGCAGCGCATCCCTAATTAAGGAAGTTGCGCTTACCCGGTGTAAACCCGAGCCGGACGGCCTCTCGCCAGTAGAGAGCTAAGGCCTCCGTCCGTGAAAGGTTACCGGTCAGGGCTGTTCCCATCTTTCTCCAAGAAAGCTCTGGAACCCCCGACCACCACACTGGAAGGTTACAGTTTCGCGAAAGCATCGAGCTGACACGCCCAGGCCTGTTACCGTCGCTTCGCTAGAGATTGTGACGCGATACAGCGTTGTGGCGTTTTCCATAGAGAACCCCATCTGTCGTCTTCGACACAACGTCGAGAGACCGACAGAAAGGGAACGTCTCGGTTACGTATGTAACCTCGGTTCCCTGATGGAGGGAACGAGACGTTGTGTCCCTTATGCCACTAACACGTATCGTATTCTGCTGCAGTCGTGAGAGGCTCTCAGGCTCTTCAGAACAAAAGGTGAGTGAATGCTGCGCGCCGGCTTCCTTTTATACCGGACATCCGGGGGCGGAGCCCGGCATGCAAATTTCATTCGCCAAATTTCATTGGCCTTTTCTATAGTAGTCAGAGTTGATTGGTTCTCAAGGGCGAACCCCATCTATCGTCTTCGACACACAACGTCTCGTTCCCTCCATCAGGGAACCGAGGTTACATATGTAACCGAGACGTTTCCCACTGGATCAATGTATAATGTTAAACACACCTCTGGCAACATTCAATGCACTAATACATACTATTGCCATAAATTATAATGCCTTATTAGTAAAAGTATGGCTTACTAGACGCATCGGGCTTATGTCTTCACTTACCTGAACGGGAGCGTATTACAAAATATGATCACACCATTTTTCAGCAACAATGTTCACTAATTTCTAGAAATCATACCCAAACAACATCTATCTCAACATTAAACAAAATTATTCAACCATATAATGTGTGAGTTTCATTAACTTACACATCAAAAACCCCAGAGTTAAAATAAGCTGGGAATTTATTAGTGTCCACACTTTTAGAGAGTTAAAGTAACACTAAAGCAGAGGTAAAGTTAATAAGATAATTAAGGTGATACATTAAGTGATGATTGATTATTAATGATGAACATCTGCTGATAACAAACACAATCACTGAAGAAACCATGAACAATAAAATGTCACCATGAGTGTTTCCCTTAGTTAGGCTCTTATCCTTGACTTCTTCTTTCAATTATAGTTTGATCAGGTGTTATATCGTGTTTCTGATGCACATTTGTAACAGCCAAACAAAAGCTAAATGTTCATGTCCACTTACTGATGGTAATTAATACATTAGGGATTTTTTTTTCTGGTTAACTCTTTCCCCGCCATTGACGAGTAATCTCGTTGTTTAAAAATCAACCGTTCCCAGCCAAAGACGAGTTATTACGGCAAGCGGTGTTTATACTGTACACACCTTAGAAAAAAGGACGGAATCTCTGAACCTAGAACATATATATCTAATCAGTTTTTAATAATTGTTCTGAGTCTAATCTAGGGGGTTGTTAATTATCTCAGCTGTTTAATGAAAGTGATGCATTTTTGAAGAAACCCATCCACATCTAAGAAGTGATAAAAAATAAACAAATGAAGAAAAAATTATATATTTATTTTGTTTAAAAGCAGAGACTTTGTTCTCTGATTGGACTTATTGGCCATATATTCATTACAGAAAATGTAGTGTGAGCCATTCAAGTTTGGTGAAAATGTTGAAAAACTAAGCGTTTATTAAACGTTTGTTGGTTGTGGTTGGGGGGATTTCATTTGTTGGGGGGATGTGTGGGTTGGTTGGTCTTTCTGTGGTCGATGTCAGACAGCAGAGGAATAAAGTAACATTATGCCATTACAATTTTTCCCCGGTTGTTCCTCTGTTTTCTGGTGTCGATCGCAGAGTGGGACCAGGTTGGAACTGCAGGGCTCTCCCTCTTCTTCACGGATGTTTGCTCGGTGGCTTATGGTCGGGGTCACTGAGTGTAGCTATGACATGTCAGAGGAGATTTGGCCCTCCCGTCTGAGCCTGGTTCCCTTTCTGTCGGTTCGCCCTTGAGAACCTATCAACTTTGACTAGACTAGAAAAGGCCAATGAAATTGGCGAATGCAATTTGTATGCCGGACTACGCCCCCGGATATCCGGGTATAAAAGGGAGACAGCGTGCTGCATTCATTCACCTTTTGTTCTTCGGAGCCTTCGCTGATGACTTCAAGACTATAAACTCTAAAAGTTCTTCTACTACACCCTTCCTGCGGCGACTTCCCCTGAGCGTCTCGGCAATCCTAGAAGTGTTGTGAGATTTTTTTCTAAAAGAGCAAATTTCTCCAGCGTGGCATGTCGCGCTGTTCTCATGGGTGCAATACACTCATCGAGGAGGGGGGACGGACACGATGGCTGCCTCAAGTGTTGAGTTTCCACCATGCTGGGTCAGTTTTGTGGATAAGTTCTGCCCGCACTGCGGGCGGTTCACGATTCAGATGTTGCATCACGGGCGGCTGTGTTCCCACGGGACTCAGCCACCAACTCGTCTGCTTCCTGTTCCGTGACAGCAGTGGGTACGACCCTTGCGTCCACTACAGTGAGCAGCAAGGGTGATGTGAGGATTATCGTGAGCGTTAAATCCGTCAGCCACTGGCACCTCGTCTCGTCTAAACGTTCCCTAAGAGAAGGTCTCACCGTCTTGTTCCTCAACCACGTATCGGAAACGGTGCGTGATGCTGATGAGATGTCCCCTGCAGCATCGGGGGGTGACTTACTGGCATCTGACGCCGACGATTCCTTGCAGCTCCCTCCTTCGGGGGGTCGAGCTCAGGAAGAAGCCGATGTCGAAATGTCAGCCATGCTTTCAGTGAACGCCGCAAGCATTGGGTTGCAGTGCACCGCACTGCTTTTCGCAGTGCATGCGGCCGGATACATGGTCATTATGGTACCATGATACATTAAGTCCCGGAAGTGCATGAGGAACTCAGTAAGACCTGGAAACGCCCCCTTTTCGGCGCGTAAACGTCAAACTTGTTCTGTCACCTTTTTTTTCCTCGATGGTGGGGCAGCTAGAGGATACGTCAATGTCCCCCAGGTGGAACGTGCTGTCTCGGTGCACCGCAGACGGCTGCCACCTGGGGGGCTAGACCTAGACTCCCGTCCAAAGCACATGGGTTTTCGGCATCTCTGGTGTCGAGAGCTTACACTGCTAAGGGCCAAGCAGCCCCCTTTCTCCACGCTATGGCCATCCTGCAGGTCCAGGCGAGGGCGTTGAGAGAGCTCCACGAGGGTTAGACCGACCCAGCACTTATGCAGGACCTCCAGACCGCCACCGACCTCGCTCAAGGGTGACCAAGGTGACCGTGTGGGCCCTGGGTCGGACGATGTCCACACACATGGTCCATGAGAGACACCTCTGGGCGAACCTTGCACAGATGAGTGACGCCGAGAAGGTCCACCTTCTTGACGCACCCATCTCGCGAGAGGTGGCTGTTTGGTGATACTGTCGAGCAGCAGCTCTCGACAGTAAAGAAGCAGACAGAGGCTATCAAGCATACCCTCCCCGCCGAGATTCGGCCGCCATCCGGCCATCGAGGTCCCGTGCACCGTCTGCTTCCCAGCAGCCCTGGTCTACTTTGCTCAGGCGGCCCCCCAGAAGATGGCGTCGAAGAGGAGACCACCACCCGTCAGCACCCCATTCCTACGGTTCGCTGTCGAGGGTCGGGCATATCAGTACAGAGTCCTCCCTTTCGGTCTGTCCCCACAAGTCTTTACGAAGATCGTGGAAGCCGCCCTCACTCAGGCGTGCGGGCTCCACGACTGGCTCATCTTGGCACACGCGAGATCTGTTTTGTACACACAGGGACCTAGTGCTCCAGCACCTAGATCGATTGGGAATACAGGTAACAGAGAAAAGAGCAAGCTTTCCCTGTGCAGAGCATCCTCTTTTTGGTGTGGAACTCAACTCTGTCACCATGACAGCGCGACGGACTACCGAGCACGCTCAGTCAGTGTAAAACTGCCTGAAACTTTCAAGCAGTCAGCGGTTTCAGTCAGTTTCAGGGGGACCGCTGACTGCTTTAAAGGTTCAGGCAGTTCAACACTGACTGAGTGCGCTCGGTAGAGGAAGCAAGGGAGGAAGACCCAACCCCATCTGTGTTGTGTCCACTGCGCCTCTACTTGAACCTCACGCAGAGCTTCAGGAGCTCTGATCAGCTCTGTGTCTGTTTTGGAGGTCAGCAGAAGGAGAGGGCTGTTTCCAGACAGAGATTGGCGCACTGGATTATGGACGCTGTCACGACGGCGTACTGGTCCCAAGATCAGTGGGACCACTTCACCCGGGGTATAGGGAGCTCACTTCACCCAGGGTATAGCCTCCTCGTGGACACTGGCACAGGCGCATCTCTGGCAGACATTTGCAGAGCTGCGGGTTGGGCTATGCCCAACACCTTCACGAGGTTTTACAACCTCCACGTAGAACTGGTGTTAGCCCACTTCCTGCATGGTAACATGTAGGATCAGCGACTTGTAGGGTGTATGCCTGCGAAAGTACCTTCCACCCTTCTTTTTATGAGTGGGTCAGCGTGCTACTCTAACCTCCCTTCTTCCCCCAGTGGGTGAAGAACAGGCATTCCATCCATCACTAAGCAAGCACCTCCTGCGGGCGGGCTGGGCAGAGCAGCCCTACCCCTTAGGCCGGGTACCAGTTGAGTTATCTACCACATAAATCTAACCGGACCTAGTGCTTCGGACGTTGTAACCCCTCAGTCGAGCGGTTCCGTCTGATGTATCCTCATGATTGGTTCCCACCTTGGCAACCCATGACCTTCCCTAGGTGGACCTCCACCTTGTGGGTAACTACTCCAGTCCGCAAATTCTCCCATGAGTTCTCCCCTGACGGCGAGACCATGTTGGTGTCTCCACTAAACTCCTCACTACGGCAGGAAGTGGTCTCTGTAGCGCATTCCCCCTCTGAGTAATAGCGCTCACCCAGTGGCCTAACGGTACCTGGAGGCTTCTCGCTGTTAGAGAAACAAGGCCGCCGCCCATAAGGGCCGATGGCGGGGGCTTCCCACCTTTCCAAAAGCTCTGGGACCCCCTACCTATCCACTGGAAGGTTACGAATTTCGCCACCTGCTGCGGCAGTCGTGAGAGGCTCTCAGGCTCGTCAAAACTAAAGGTGAATGAATGCAGCACGCCGTCTCCCTTTTATACCCGGATATCCGGGGGTGGAGTCCGGCATGCCAATTTCATTGGCCTTTTTCTAGTCTAGTCGAAGTTGATAGGTTCTCAAGGGCAAACCCCATCTGTCGGTTCGAGACAACCATTTTTTTTCACCATTAATCAATCATTGGAGTTTGGGTTCCTTGTCACAGCAGGGCAGTGTTGGCTTGCTCACCGGGAGACTGCATCTATTTATTTATTTATTAGATATTGTTTATTAGAATGACCTTACTTGTTCTATAAACACCATGCACTATGCTGTGTTTTACCTCTGTGTTTTTCTGTTTTTCTTATTTGCTCCTGTGAAGCCGCTTTGGAACAGTGCACATTTTGAAAAGCGCTATATAAATAAATGTAATTATTGCTTGTCAATGTTAATGGCACTAAATCAAAATAACATTTGCACTTGCAATACATTTTTTCATTATTGTGATCAGTGTTTGTGCTTTAGCTTTTGTTCTTGACATTAATTAAATAAATTCCTCCTTTTATCTTTTCTCTTTCAATGCTTGTGAATGTATTCAAGGAAGCACATGTAAAGCATAAAGAAAGTGATGTTTCACAAGAGAACAGTTATAGATGTTTGCTTATTTTAGCATGCTGTAGAATAAAAAACAAAAAAGATTTACAGGTGCTGGTCATATAATCAGAATATCATCAAAAAGTTGATTTCACTAATTCCATTCAAAAAGATAAACTTGTATAATGTATACATTCATTCCACACAGACTGATATATTTCAAGTGTTTATTTCTTTTAATTTTGATGATTATAACTGACAACTAATGAAAACCCCAAATTCAGTATCTCAGATAATTAGAATATTATGAAAAGGTTCAATATTGAAGACACCTGGTGCCACACTCTAATCAGCTAATGAACTCAAAACTTGAAATGGTCTCTCAGTCTAGTTCTGTAGGCTACACAATCATGGGGAAGACTGCTGACTTGACAGTTGTCCAAAAGACAACCATTGACACCTTGCACAAGGAGGGCAAGACACAAAAGGTCATTGCAAAAGAGGCTGGCTGTTCACAGAGCTCTGTGTCCAAGCACATTAATAGAGAGGCGAAGGGAAGGAAAAGATGTGGTAGAAAAACGTGTACAAGCAATAGGGATAACCGCACCCTGGAGAGGATTGTGAAACAAAACCCATTCAAAAATGTGGGGGAGATTCACAAAGAGTGGACTGCAGCTGGAGTCAGTGCTTCAATAACCACTACGCACAGACGTATGCAAGACATGGGTTTCAGCTGTCGCATTCCTTGTGTCAAGCCACTCTTGAACAACAGACAGCGTCAGAAGCGTCTCAAGACAAAAAGGACTGGACTGCTGCTGAGTGGTCCAAAGTTATGTTCTCTGATGAAAGTAAATTTTGCATTTCCTTTAGAAATCAGGGTCCCAGAGTCTGGAAGAAGAGAGGAGAGGCACAAAATCCAC
This sequence comes from Triplophysa siluroides, assembly GCA_006030095.1. Taxonomy (NCBI): domain Eukaryota; kingdom Metazoa; phylum Chordata; class Actinopteri; order Cypriniformes; family Nemacheilidae; genus Triplophysa; species Triplophysa siluroides. The sequence goes on along the minus strand of VCII01000493.1, from coordinate 54,888 downwards.
GTTGCTTGAGGTCCAGTGTAAAGTTTACATAGTCAGTGATGGTTTGGGGTGCCATGTCATCTGCTGGTGTTGGTCCACTGTGTTTTCTGAGGTCCAAGGTCAACACAGCCGTATACCAGGAAGTTTAAGAGCACTTCATGCTTCCTGCTGCTGACCAACTTTATAGATATGCAGATCTCATTTCCCAACAGGACTTGGCACCTGCACACAGTGCCAAAGCTACCAGTACCTGGTTTAAGGACCATGGTATCCCTATTCTTAATTGGCCAGCAAACTCGCCTGACCTTAACCCCATAGAAAATCTATGGGGTATTGTGAAGAGGAAGATGCGATATGCCAGACCAAACAATGCAGAAGAGCTGAAGGCCACTATCAGAGCAACCTGGGCTCTCATAACACCTGAGCAGTCCCACAGACTGACCGACTCCATGCCACAAAGCATTGCTGCAGTAATTCAGGCAAAAGGAGCCCCAACTAAGTATTGAGTGCTGTACATGTTCATACTTTTCATGTTCATACTTTTCAGTTTGCCAAGATTTCTAAAAATTCTTTCTTTGTATTGGTCTTAAGTAATATTCTAATTTTCTGAGATACTGAATTTGGGATTTTCATTAGTTGTCAGTTATAATCATACAAATTAAAAGAAATAAATACTAGAAATATATCAGTCTGTGTGGAATGAATGTATACATTATACAAGTTTCACTTTTTGAATGGAATTAGTGAAATAAATCAACTTTTTGATGATATTCTAATTATATGACCTGCACTTGTTTAACCTTGGTATTTTAGTGTTGAATGGATAAATTCTGATCACAAATTTTTGTACTATGATGTTACCCAGCATGCACTTACAAAGCATTCACTCACAAAACATTACAGTATGTGCGTGACCTGTGTGTCTGACACGGTATCTTAAAATGCAATGTCTTGTTATAAGTCAAACTATAAGTAGAAAAGAAAAAAAACAAAACTAATACTACTCAATACTTAGCGTTGAGTTTTATTAAAAGCTGTGTTGCAACTGCGTGCTAAATTTTCAGAACACACATGGTGACCTTCAAAAAGCAACATTTAAACTTCAGTAAGAGCTTTTGTAGATGTATGACCCACAGTAACTTGCTGGTAACGATGTTGCCAATACATTACTGTAAAAACGCCTGGTAAGGTAGAACGGTGAAGGCTACACTTGATGTTAAAAAATCCATATTACATTACATTTTTAAAAGAGATTTGTTTGTTTAATCTCGGATTATACGTTTGTTTTAATTTTAACAACCAGAAAAAAATCCTACATAAAAAATAACACATTTATAACACTGACCTGAGAGAAAAGCAGCAGAAGGAAGAGCATTTCCATTCGCTAATGGAGTAATCGTATGAAATTAATCTGAAACAGTGGAAAAAAAACATATTAAATCTATCACAATTGAATCAGCCTGCAAGACAAATGATGGATTTTTTTATAATAAAAAGTTGTATCTTATATTCAAGTTTACCTACAGGAACAGTCAGGACTGAAGATGATATGGTCTAAACTCTTTCAGTCTCTACATTCTCGGTTTTATGTCCTACTGAAAAGCTTCTATGCAAAACCTGTTTCAGTTTGGAGATACTGAGACTGATTTACATTAAAATTTTGTTTACCATATGAGGCTCCTCAATTAACCCTTTGATGCACAACATGGATCTAAAGTGAATTGAGAAAATCCGAGCGCGCAACGTCAAAAAAGACAACAAAAGTCCTAATAATTAGTAATAATGTTCCAACTAGAGCCAACAAATGTCGTGTTTATAATGAGATTTATTGTATTTCCTGAGTCGCGACGAGACGTTGCCTAACACTGGTTGATCAAAAATTATGTTACCATTCCCTGCTGTAATGTGAGCTTGTTTCTGGATTATACAGTATTGTTCATTTAATATTGGGGATATGCTATTCAAAACAGTCAACATCTTATTAATGTGTTAATTACATTGAATTCTAGAATACTCTGGGAGGAAGTATGCAGGAAGTAAGTATTACTTAACAATTCAAGTCCTAAACATGATAACATAGTTTGCATTAGTGGCTTTTGCATTTTTGCTTTTAGCATAAATGTCCTCCTCCTTCCCACACTTCCAAAGTGTATTGTGATTACTGGCTGTCAATCTCAATTTGTTTGAAAAATTTAAATTGCATTAAAGGTTGGACTTATTTGCAAATCTAAATCGAAGTCCCATCACACACGATACACAAAGCCTGACGTGACAATGTAAAAGACTACACTTAAAGTCTTGCTGGAATGATTCAGGTCACTGTGATGATTTTCATCACTGGTAGTTATCTTCTGATCACATTATTTTTTGGCTTCGTTTAGCATTACAAATGTGCTGTATTAACACAGTTACAACTTCCAACAAAACAATTACATTAAAAAGCAGCTTGAGGAATGGCCACCACCTGTTGCTACTTCTAGTTAGAGCAAGGTCACACCCCTGACGTAACAGGGAGGTGCCTTTCTCAACACATTGAAAGATAATGCTATTACAGAGTGCTCACCATAAGACATGCTCAAACTTGCTTGAGTCTGCACTGGTGTGCCTTGTGACACAATGTTAAGCCTCATGAAAACAACATCTGTTATGATTGTGATCTCTGTTCCCTGATGAAATGTCTTGCCACAATGCTAAACTGATTTGTATGGTTGGGATGATTACTCTGCACGAAAACAGAATAAGTGGTGTACACCATCATTTGTTATACCTGTAAGAAACAGGTTGGCATGTAAACTCTACTTACAAATATTTTCGTGTTGATTCGTAATCAAATCAGAGATGATATGTCAATAAAAAACTATTGGTACTATTTCATTGATGCAATATTTATTTCTCTCCATCATGTTTAAGATGTTACAATTAAAGCAGAAATAAGCAGCCAGAAATAAAATAATGTTTAAAAGAGAAATTGCGCTGGCACTTTACGGGCCCACAGCACTCTGTCAGCGCAGGGCCCCTGAGAATTTGCTCACTCACTGGCAAAATGGGCAGCTCTCTCTTAGTCCCCAGCTCAGGAAGCCTTCACCAGGCCCACAAAGGGCCAACACTACCCAGACAGCAAGCTACTGTAAAAGGTACAAACCATTGAATCAATGTTTAAAATAGTTGCTTTGTCAATGTTAATGGCGAAAAATCAATATCACTTTTGCAACCGCAATTAATGTAAAAAAGTGGAAATTTCCTCAAATCACCATTATTAGTGATGCTTTGATCAGTATTGTTATTCGAACATACTTATTATTATTCTTGTTCGGCAATTAATGCGTCCTGCAGCTTTTGACGTAGACCCATGAATGAATACAAAAAAATCGACCGGCCTAAAAATCCCATTGATTTAACATTGCGCCTAACTTTGACGGGTCGTAGCTCCGAGCGAGGACATCGTAGAAACATTGGATAATACACCATTTGAAGAGGCTACCAGGCTCTGTAAGAACATCACTCACAATGGGGTGTAATTTGCACCCCCAAATTTCCGTATACTTAAAATGGCCCATAGACGGCCATTCAATTTTTTTTAATTGTCAGCTCCGCAGGACAGTGTCGTAAAGACATGGGTGTTACACCATTTGAAGAGGCTGACAGGTTCTATAAGATCATACATCAAAATAGGGAGTAAATTGTACCCCTGGGGCGTAAGAGCCACCAAAAATTATCCATTGACAGGAAGCATGCACATACAAGGCGTAAAACTGTCCCTTGTTGAATATCTTCGCAGTACAACATCTTAGAGACAAGGGGGTGGGCTCATTTGACTCCAACCAATCAGTGTACCAGGAACTTCAGTAAGCTACGAAGCCACGACCATAGCAACAAAACATGTTAACTTAGCAACCGTTTAAGAAGACCTTAATCTCTGCATCAGAACATCGTAGAGGAACTGGGGTTGATTGGTTACACTCATAGCTTAGAGCATCATCAACGAAACACATAAGCCTAGCAACCGTTTAGCAAGACCTATATTTCTGCATTAAAATTAAAAAGTGTAAACATCATGCTAGCAAGCACGCTAATTGTGTTAGCATTCAATATAACAATATGTTAAACGTGTTAGCATAATGCTAGCAACATGCTAATATGTTAGCATCATGCTAGCAGCATGCAAGCAATTATGCTAATCGTGTAAACATCATGCTAACAATCATGCTAATCGTGTTAGCATTCATGCTAACAATATGTTAATCGTGTTATCATGATGTTAGCAACATTCTTATTGTGTTATCTTGATGTTAGCAATCGTATCCTAATCCCTCCTAACGTAAGTTTGTTATAAGAACGTTCCTTAGAGGTTTTTCATGTTTTCGAAAATGTTTTAAAAATACCAAAAAAACCTGTTTTTGTAATGTTTTAAGAACGTTCCCAGCTAACAACCATCATGGTGATCAGTGTTTCCTTGAGATGGGCTCTTGACCTGTGACCATTTTTTTTTTGACGTGTTGTGACTGTACATCCCCTCCTTGAACTGCCACCTTACCGTGGTGGAGGGGTTTGAGCACCCGAAAGACCCTAGGAGCTATGTTGTCTGGGGCTATATGCCCCTGGTAGGGTCTCCCAAGGCAAACAGGTCCTAGGCGACGGGTCAGACTAAGAGCGGTTCACAAAACCCTTATGATGACAATAAATTGGAGGACCGTGACGTCGCCCGGTATGGCGCAGCCGGGGCCCCACCCTGGAGCCAGGCCCGGGGTTGGGGCTCGTATGCGAGCGCCTGGTGGTCGGGCCTCCCCCCATGGGGTCCGGCCGGGCACAGCCCGAAGGAGCAACGTGGGGCCACCCTCCCGTGGACCCACCACCTGCAGGAGGGACCGTAAGGGGGGCCGGTGGATCGGGCGGCAGTCCGAAGGGGGGCCTCGACAACCCGATCCCTGGACGCGGAATCTAGCTCTAGGGACATGGAACGTCACCTCTCTGACGGGGAAGGAGCCTGAGATTGTGCGTGAGGTTCAGAGATTCCGACTAGAAATAGTCGGGATCACCTCTACGCACAGCTTGGGCTCTGGAACCACTCTCCTCGAGGGAGGATGGACTCTTCACCACTCTGGAGTTGCCCATGGTGAGAGGCGGCGGGCTGGTGTGGGTTTGCTTATAGCCCCCCAGCTCAGCCGCCATGTGTTGGAGTTTACCCGGTGAACGAGAGGGTCGCTTCCCTGCGCCTTCGGGTCGGGGGGGTAGGTCTCTCACTGTCGTTTGTGCCTATGGGCCAAATGGCAGTGTAGAGTACCGGCCTTCTTGGAGACTCTTGGAGGGGTGCTGGAAAGCGCCCCGACTGGGGACTCCGTCGTTCTGCTGGGGGACAACGCCCACGTGGGCAACGACAGTGACACCTGGAGGGGCGTGATTGGGAGGAACGGCCCCCCTGATCTGAACCCGAGTGGTGTTCTGTTATTGGATTCTGTGTGCTAGTTACAGTTTGGCCATAACGAACACCATGTTCAAGCATAAGGGTGTCCATCAGTGCACATGGCACCAGGACACCCTTGGCCGGAGGTCGATGATCGACTTTGTAGTTGTTTCATCTGACCTACGGCCGTATGTCTTGGACACTCGGGTGAAGAGAGGGGCGGAGCTGTCAACTGATCACCACCTGGTGGTGAGTTGGATCCGATGGCGGGGAGGAGGAAGCTGGACAGACTCGGCAGACCCAAACGTACTGTGAGGGTCTGTTGGGAACGTTTGGCCGAATCGCCTGTCAGAGAGATCTTCAACTTCCACCTCCGGCAGAGCTTCGACCAGATCCCGAGGGAGTCTGGAGACATTGAGTCCGAGTGGACCATGTTCTCCACCTCCATTGTCAACGCGGCCACTCGGAGCTGTGGCCGTAAGGTCTCCGGTGCCTGTCGAGGCGGCAATCCTCGAACCCGGTGTGGACACCGGAAGTAAGGGATGCCGTCAAGCTGAAGAAGGAGTCCTATCGGGCCTGGCTGGCTTGTGGGACTCCCGAGGCAGGTGACAGGTACCGACAGGCCAAGCGGACTGCAGCCCGGGTGGTTGGGGAGGCAAAAACTCGGGCCTGGGAGGAGTTCGGGGAGGCCATGGAGAAGGACTATCGGTCGGCCTCGAAGAGATTCTGGCAAACCGTCCGGCGCCTCAGGAGGGGTAAGCAGTGCCCTACCAACGCTGTTTACAGTGGAGGGGGGCGGCTGTTGACCTCGACGTAGTCAAGAAACTCCTCGGTAGCAGGGCACCCGGGGGTGGACGAGATCCGCCCTGAGTACCTCAAGTCTCTGGATGTTGTGGGGCTGTCTTGGCTGACACGCCTCTGCAGCATCGCGTGGCGGTCGGGGACAGTGCCCTTGGACTGGCAGACCGGGGTGGTGGTCCCTCTTTTTAAGAAGGGGGACCGGAGGGTGTGCTCCAACTATCGGGGATCACACTTCTCAGCCTCCCCGGGAAAGTCTATGCCAGGGTACTGGAGAGGAGAATCCGGCCGATGGTAGAACCTCGGATTCAGGAGGAACAGTGTGGTTTTCGTCCCGGTCGTGGAACACTGGACCAGCTCTATACCCTCTCCAGGGTGCTGGAGGGTTCATGGGAGTTTGCCCAACCAATCCACATGTGTTTTGTGGATTTGGAGAAGGCATTCGACTGTGTCCCTCGCGGCATCCGACTGTGTCCCTCGCGGCATCTTGTGGAGGGTGCTCCAGGAGTATGGGATTCGGGACCCTTTGCTAAGGGCTATCCGGTCCCTGTACGACCGGAGCAGGAGCTTGGTTCGCATTGCCGGCAGTAGTCTGTTTCCGGTGCATGTTGGACTCCGGCAGGGCTGCCCTTTGTCGCCGGTTCTGTACATAATTTTTATGGACAGAATTTCTAGGCGCAGCCAGGGGCCGGAGGGCGTCGGGTTTGGGGACCACACGATTTCATCTCTGCTCTTTGCGGATGATGTTTTCATGCTGGCCCCATCAGACCAGGACCTTCAGCATGCACTGGGACGGTTTGCAGCCGAGTGTGAAGCGGCTGGGATGAGAATCAGCACCTCCAAATCTGAGGCCATGGTTCTCAGTCGGAAAAGGGTGGCTTGCTCACTTCAGGTAGGTGGAGAGTTCCTTCCTCAAGTGGAGGAGTTCAAGTATCTGGGGGTCTTGTTCACGAGTGAGGGAAGGATGGAACGGGAGATTGACAGACGGATCGGTGCAGCTTCTGCAGTAATGCGGTCGCTGTACCGGTCTGTCGTGGTGAAGAAGGAGCTGAGCCGCAAGGCGAAGCTCTCGATTTACCGGTCAATCTACGTTCCTACTCTCACTTATGGTCATGAGCTGTGGGTCACGACCGAAAGGACAAGATCCCGGATACAGGCGGCCGAAATGAGCTTTCTCCGCAGGGTGGCTGCGATCCCTTAAAGATAGGGTGAGAAGCTTGGTTACTCGGGAGGAGCTCAGAGTAGATCCGCTGCTCCTCCACATCGAGAGGGGCCAGCTGAGGTGGCTCGGGCATCTTTTCCGGATGCCCCCTGGACGCCTTCCCGGGAAGGTGTTCCGGGCATGTCCCACCGGGAGGAGACCCCGGGGAAGATCTAGGACACGCTGGAGGGACTATGTCTCCCGGCTGGCCTGGGAACGCCTCGGTGTCCCCCCGGAAGAGCTGGAGGAAGTGTCTAGGCAGAGGTGGGTAGTAACGAGTTACATTAACTCCGTTACATTTACTTAAGTAAGTTTTTGAAAAAATTATACTTCTAGGAGTAGTTTTAAATCACTATACTTTTTACTTTTACTTGAGTAGATTTGTGAAGAAGAAACTGTACTCTTACTCCGCTACATTAGGCTACAATAAGCTCGTTACTTTTCTTTTGACCTCTTTGATATTCTACGCGTCATTGTTTTATTTTGACAGAGAGTGAGACTTCTGCCAAAGGCTCTACCATGTGACTGTGTTTCACCAATCAAACGTAGTTGCGCAGTCTCGTCACGTGACCATACTCAATCTCAGCGGCGTTCGGCGGGACGGGTTAGTTTACAGTCGTAGCAAAACAAAAATGTCACAATCAACCATCGGCAATGCAGACACAGGCGAGGAGGAACACCCCTGGCCTCATATTGAAAGCATGTTTACCTTAGTAAAAGTGCAAAACAGCAGCTACATTATGCGGTGTCTTCTGTGTGTGTCTCCCAAAACAAACGGACATTTCAGCATTCAAAAACTCAACATCTAACTTGAGGAAACATGTAGCGGTAAGTGTTCTAAAATCGTTTTTTTTTTTTTTTTTTTTTTTTTTTTTTTGCTGTGGATAGACGAATGTTTGTCTTTTAGGTTACATATGTTTTAAACATTTCCTATATATATATATTATGTGGAACGGTACATGTATTTGTATTGAACCGAAATGGTATGGGCGTCACGGTTCGGTGCATACATTTAACTTACACAGAGAATAACTTACACGGTATAAAAAAATAAAAAACTCGCGTGTGCAAATTAATTAATATAATGCAGAACTACTGTTAGATACGTGGGTTCTTTAGGGACACTTAATCTGTAGTCCCGCCTTAGCTCTGAAGCAGGCTGCGTTTGCATTGCAATGCTTTAGTATGTTGTGTGAGAGAGAGAATGGCGTGGGCGCGATCGAAAAGTCACAAAGTGTTTACGTGAATGTGTGTGTGTGTGTGTGTGTGTATGAGGCGTGGGCAAGATCGAACAGTGGAAACATAAACATTTTCCATCATTTTGTTTATGCAGGACATCATTCAAACTGCAAAGTGTTGAAGTTACTGTTAAATAAAATTTTTTAGGAAAACAAATATATTAATCTGAAATGTAGCAAATTAACTTTCAAATTAATTGTAATTTTAAATTAATTCAGGTACACTTACCAAACAGAAACCGAGGTATGAATTGAACCCTGACTTCTGTGTACCGTTCCACCCCTAATATATATATATATATATATATATATCCAAATTTGATGTGATAAGTCTCTTTTATTGTCTTGATCTCCATGTAGCCTCACAGATTTTTTTTTATGCACAGAGGGTTCACCCCAACAAACTGTCTAAATACACCGACTTTATAGAGAACCACAGAAAGCGCAAGTCCTCCTCTTCCAGTGATACTTCTGTGAAAAATGCAAAAATCACAGCCTTCTCTGCCCCAGGGCGGGTAACACAAGCAACGCTTGACAAGATGGTGCTAAATTTTGTATGTGAGGCCAACCAACCATTTTCTGTGGTTGAGACACCATCCTTCAAGACTTTGATAGAAACCTTGCAACCTCATACAGTAATGACAAGGAAAACATTATGCACAAGAATACAAGAAGCTGCAAAACACAAGAAGAGCATACTCATCAAAAACTGAGTGCGGTGAACTATGTTGCTACCACAACAGACTGCTGGTCTGCCAGACAACGTAGCTACTTAGGTGTCACCTGTCACTGGATAGACAACACCTCACTGGAGAGGCACTCCGCTGCGTTAGCTTGTAGAAGGCTCAAAGGCTCGCACACGTTTGACGTCCTTGCTGCTGCATTAGAGGAAATACATTCAGAGTACCACATCAGGGAAAAAGTGACCAGGACGACAACAGACAGTGGCTCAAATTTCCTAAAGGCCTTTCGATTATATGGTGAGGAGATAGAGGAGGAAGCCACCAATGAGCAAGAGGAAAGTGACTCCACCCTTGATGATGCAACAGAAGATCAGAGTGAGTCAGAGGTGGAGTATCAAGATGTGTCTGCTATTCTGGATGACAACACAGGCCTTGAGTACCAACTTCCAAGGCACCAAAAGTGTGCATGCCATCTCCTCAATTTTATATCCACAGTTAATGCCACTGCTGCAGGAGGAGCTGCAAACGAAACCTACAAGAAGCTCTCTCGGTCTGCTTTTGCAAAATGTCATGCTCTCTGGAATAAAACCAGCAGGTCAACCATGGCTCATGAAACAGTGGAACGAGAATGCAAGCTGCAGTTTCTCCGACCGAATCAGACACGCTGGAGCTCCCTGTTCCTCGCTGTAGAAAGGATTGTGCGCATTCACCGAGAGCAAGGAGAACAAGCAATTCGCAATGTTTGCACAGCATTAAAGATAAAGATGTAAGTTGACGAGCTTTATATTTTGTTTTTAAAGAATAATAAAAAAAAGCCTTGCTGATTAATGGGGGAATCCAAGCAAGTTTTCTTTGCATGGTGGTGTAACAATTGTGTATGACTTGAATTAATGTAATTTATTGTATTTTTACTTCCTTGTGTATTTAACATGTACAATGCATAATAAGGACATTGTACCAGAAATAGCTATAAGTAATCTTTTTATTGTTACATCTTTTATAGGTTCAATCCAGCTGAAATGGGGTTTTTGGTCGAGTATGCTGCTGTGATGAAGCCTGCTGCCATGGCCCTTAATATCCTCCAAGGGGAATCATCTGCGCATATGGGCCTCCTGCTGCCAACACTTTACCAGTTGCGGGACAAGCTGAAGAGGTTGGAGTCATCTTGTAAAATGTGTACATCTCTTGTTCACACCCTATCCCCTAGTACCAGCGGCTCCTTTTCTCTCCTGACTCGCCCTCTTTCCGCACATTGTCTGTTGCAAGGGATTATACTTCCAGTTAAAAACGTTGGAGACGTCATGACACCCGACCTCTTTTCCTCCCCCCATTCTTGCTTCCCTTGTCCATCCTTTCTCTTCCCCCCCTTCCACCCCGGAGCTCTTAGAGCCCGGCAGTGTGAGGCTGATGTTGCTGAGGCAACCCAGGAGCAGGACAGGGTGGCATGAAAGGGGAGTGAACTCAGCTGGACTGAGCAGAATTCGGTCGGCTTGAAGCTGGTGCCTGCTGTTCTGAGATGGATTGCAGCAGCAAATTAAAAATCTCCTCTACCAAGATTCAGGATTCAGAACATCCTGGGGACCACAGCGAGACAATCTTAAATTGCTGTCTCGTCGGTGGTTAGGTAAATTTTTATTACTTGTTTATTTCATTCAAATGTGTGAACAGTAGAACATTACCTTCTCCTATATATCGGTATAATGTTACTGTTCATTTTTTAAGATTATTAGTGTCGTCAGAGTGGACAAACCACCAGGGGGTTGGAGTGACCAATGCGGGAAAGGGTTGAACAATTTGGTCAATATAGTTAGAAAGATTAGAAAAATGGCAGGTATCTAGCTTTTAAGTCAAACCAAGCCAGCCCGGGACACCATTTTCCTTTGACACAAGCCTATTTCTAATACAAGGATGAAGCGGGGCGGGAAGATGTACCAGAAACCAGGAAGGGTGGCGATTTAAAATTTCTCGTGTACGGGTTTATAAGAAGAAAGCAAGTGGACAGGGAGCATTCTCCCTACGCGTGTATGATTCAGGGGAGTGATTTGGGCGGCGAGAACAGCGGGAGAAAGTGATCAAGAAGTTGAAGAAGAAAGGGGGCAGGAAAGCGAAGGAGGGGGAATATAAAAAAAAAAAACGAGCAAAATGAAAAAAGCAACAAAAAAAAAAAAACGTAAAAAAAAATAAACGAGGGCGGCGGTAGGGCCAGTGGGTCGTGTGGGTGGGAGGACTAGCAAAAAGTCACACTCATTACCCTCCTCGAAACCCCCGACTTGGATGATTGATCCCAGCGCACACCGGACTTGGATGATATCACCAGAAAACAAAAAAAGTTCCAGGAAGATCTGAGGATAGATAGAAGAAAAATATTCACACTGACACAGGAGAGGGATCAATACAGGGGCGATCGTATTAGTGGGGATGAAATCAAATCAAAGGGAGGAGGAGCTGTTGGAGAGGGACCTTGAATGTATTGTCCCCTGCCAAGGTTGGTGGATTCTCCTCCCTCCAACTCCTTTTCCTCACATTGTCAAAGAAGCTAGCAAGCAGCGGGGGGTGCTGGGGCACGCACGCAAAGACAGCAACCACAGGGAGTCAATGACCAATGTCATCTGAGAGTAATAAGAAACTTAAGACTCGTGAGGAGCGCCTTGTGATGAGTCTGACTCGTGCTTTTAAGACTGTCTCGGAGATCTTTTCAATCATTGCAGGGACTCCTGTTCACTGCTAAACGATCACAGCCTTAAACAGCAAGAACTTGAGATACATTTCTTTTATTGCCACTTCCTCTTGCCTCTGAGCGCACCCACCTAGGCTCTACTTTTTTTCTTGGCCCATCTCTATTTCGGCTACTTACCTCCACAACTCTCTCCCACGTCCTTAGTTGAGAGCCAACTTACTGTTTGAAGCTTAATAGTCGACATAACATTAAAAGCACGAGATGGAGGTACAGGAGGGGAGGGACCCACCCTAACGGGCTGTATCACCAATGGAGCTGCCTAGTTGCGGGACTGATTGGTCTCGGGTGCACGCGGAAACTCCATATGGTGCAGCGTCGGACAGCGGTTGGAGTCGATGTTGGGGGATATCGAGAGGCGGGTGGGGTTCGGTTTGTCCATACTCCCTTCCATACCAATAAAATGGTGGGAGGGGGATATTGGACAAAAAGGCACGGTTATTCTACACTATCTGGTGGCAAAACCTACATATCTCGTCCTGGAGAAACAAATAGTACATCGATTTACCCATCTGTTATCGTTCCTTTCCGTCCCTCCCGTTCGCCGCGGCGATCCTGTCGCGTCGGGGTGATTTTGGGGCCGAGGGGGTGCGAGATTCGTATGGACTGCCCCGTGCATCAGCTTGATGGTATTTGCTGGTGCGCGTTTCTAGGCTCCTTTTGCGGGTTGGTTGTGCGTGGTGTTATGGCTGTCGTTCCGCGTTGCATGTCATCAGCTTCGTGCGTGGTGCAGTTGGAGCCGGCGCTGGGGAGGGGGAGGGGACAGCTTAAAAGAAATGACGCCTGGGTATAAACCTTGTCGCCCTCTTAATAAGATAATAAAGCAATAGGTCTTCTATATTTGGACCACACCTTTGCCAAAAACTAACGGGAGTTCATAGTGTCCTTTTTCTCTATAATTTAATCTTTTATAACAATGGTTGACCCAATAACAAATGTTACTAGGGTATGTCTTAAAATAACTTCAAAAGAAACTGACAAGATGTTTAAGTATCCTTCAACCGAGTGTAAAGTGGATTTAAAGTAAGAATAAGATGTATGGTGCGAAACAAACTAGAAGGATAATCTAGAACGGAAAGGTGGGAATAGTATGTGATGGATTGATTAGTAAACGATAAAAGAATCGGGCAAACAAGCAAGTGGACTTAAGGTCGAAGGAGTGAGGAACAAAATTTTGAATTCCCGAGATTAGAGAATCTTCCTTCTCTCCCTCCCCCGCTCTTCTCCGTCTTTCTCTAGTCGCTTTTAAAATCACAATACATTATTCTTGCTTATACCTAGGCTAATTTCTTCGTCCACATTTTCTTTTCCCCTCCCTTCCTTCATTTATAACTAGAATATCAGGTGAGATCCCACCACTATACACTGATACACACTATACCGCAACCCTCACCTAAAATCTTTAAATTTAACCTCCTTCATGGAAATTGCTGCGTCGGGTCCATTTTTGCTCTGTGCTCCGTAGCTGGGCGGAGATCTTCTTCGTGGTGTTGGTTGCCTTCGTCTTAGGGCTCGGGAGCGTGCCTTCTTCGGCCACTTCACGGGCCTTTTTGACGATCCTGTGTCCTTTGCGTCCGGGATCCACCCCCCTGACGCGAGGTTTCCGGTCCGCAATTTTTAAGTTTGTACATTTCCCAACCCCGCATACGAAATAAAAAGAATCGTCCTCCTACTAACCTTATTTATTCCATATACCCTAAAACATATTTACCCCCTTCTGAAATAACCATCAAGGGCATATTTCAAAATCTATCCTTCTATCTGTTCGGACCCATGGTAGGTATTACCTAAAGCCGATATGAACTCCAATCACAGGCATTACTGAATTTTTCACAACAAAAGATTTCTATCTAATACACTTATGCTTCATCTATATGTCACCTCTTTTCATCTTATCACCCCTACTTTTCTCATACCCTCTATCTTTAATTCACTACAACTCCTAGGCTTGGCCTGAACAGACATTTGGGGCGTTTGTCGACACCTTATCCACCTATACCCCCACATCTTGTCATCCCCCAACTAATGTAAGCTTTAACGCCAACTCCCCCTCCCCACCTGCGTATGTATATAATATTCACAATTCATCTCCACAAATTCCAGCCTCACCTAAAAATAATGATCATACGCACGGAAATTCTACCTTTATGCTCATAAAAATTGAATTCTGTAATTAGTTCAATTCTTTGCTTAATGTTAGATAACTCCGAATTAACCTCTATAAAATTTCTTCTTACAAGCTACAGACCTTTTACACATTTCATAGCACTCTAAGACAAACCAAAATCTAACCGAGGCGATCGGCGCTAGTAGCGGTGTCCTGCTGACTACGCGGATCTCCCAGGTGCTATTTGGGTTTTCGCATAGAGGTCTGGGAATAACCTGATAAAAGGGTGGGTATAAGCACTATAATTCCCCTCACCTCGAAAATTATTACCGAATATCTATTCACAAAAAACTAAACCATCCTGATGGGTTCGGGGCAGTGGGCGTGAGCTGATCGGCGGGTGGAATTTGGTCGATGGGATGGGGCATTAGTTGCTCGGGAGTGGGGGATATTGGAACGAAGTGAAAAAAAGTGAAAAAAAAACTTAAAAAAAAATACAAACAATCTATGCCAACTGCCAACAAGATACTCGAAATGTCACAACAAAATTAAACTTGAAACAATTACAATGTTAGAAAATGATATCTTAACCCTCCTGTTACCCTAAAATCTGATAACATATTTACCCACTGGGGTCAATTTGACCCCAGCAATTTTAAACCTACAGAATGGGACTTTTTTCTAAAAGGTTTTGTGTGGGGTCAGGTATATATATGAGTTTGGTGAGTCCTTAAAAAAGGCCTTTAAAATAAACCCAACAACACTCACCGCCACACGCCACCCTGCACCCTTGTACATCCAAAATTACCTATTGCAAGTAATTTAAACCGATTATGTTTGTGGTCAATTTATTATTTCTAAAAACAGAGAACATCATTAAAAATTATCACATAATTAAGGAAACATAATAATTAATTATGTGAAAAAAAATTATCACATGTAATGTTATGGCCATTCAGTCCCTCAGCCCTTCTAGTACCACCTCATGCCTTGATTTTTTTCAGGTGCTGTGCTCCAGTGGATTTATTTTACCAGTGTACACCTGCATATTCCGGCATAGCTGGAATGTGCATCACATGCGGCCCATATTTTTATGCCATATTTGGCTGGTTTGCTTGGGACAGCGCCCACGAAATGGAACCAGACATTCATCCACAGTGATGTGGGGGGGGGCCTGGATTATAAAGAAAGGGTAATCGCTGGACCCACTTGCCCCCATACATCTCGTTTTGCTGCGAGTTTGTCACGCTCTCGTCGGCCCTGTCTTGTTCTTCTTTGTCATTCAAAGCGTTATAACATGGGGAGAAAGCATGGAATGTCTTTAGAGACATTGTGGCTGGGAATATTGACCTTCCAGTGTCAGCGTTCCAAAAGGCTTGCTGTTGATTCTCCTTTTGACTTGTACACTCCTGCCCAAAAAGAGCAACCCAATGTAGGCTTGCAAGTCAGTCACATCAAAGGTCTTTCCAGCTGTCCCCATACACTTCCTTCCTCTAAGTTTGTCATTTAGTAAGTATATCACCCGTTCAATTGATGGTGTAATGTATGAACAGCTCAAAATGGATTTTCTGATCTTGTAAATTGTAAATGGCTGACAGCATATCTGGTGGGCCCTGGCACCCTGAAACCATTTATGACATTAGCAGCACTAAGTCTACCCTGACGTTCAAGTGGGGAGCGGGGACCATAATAACTTTCCATTTTTGGAAGGTAATGTGTCTACAGGTGGTTGAGAGACAACTGGAGGGTCAACACTAGGAGTCTCATTCTCATCTAAGGAGGATGACTCATAATCAGGGTCCTCCTCAACATTATCATCAACCTCAGACACTTCTCCTCTATGTCACTTTCACTGCCAAAAACCTGTGACAAAACCTCATTGACAGAATACCTTTGCTTAGAGGCCATATTTGAATTGAGTGCATAAAAAGAGAGGTCCACAGAGCACAAAAACAAATGGTTTAGAAGTCTTCTGTGCAAGCTTTTATATGTATTCCCTGCCCCATACCACAGGAAATGTAAAAGTTCTCGCAATAATTTAGTTTTTCACCCACCCATGGCACAGGAAATATCAAAGTTCTCGCAAGAATTTAGTTTTCCCTCACCCATGGCACGGGAAATATCAAAGTTCTCGCGAAAATTCAGATTCCCCCCACCCCCACGTCATGTGAACAATCAGTGGTTCTCGCAATACCATGTTACGTTAGATTTTTGAATATTATAAAGAAAATATAAAATTATAGGGAATATTATTTAAAGGCATGTTATAGTGACCACAATATCACCAAAAGCATACTGTTTGTGAAATTTCTTTTGTTTTATACAGCTATAAGAACCTGGGGTCAAATTGACCCCAAGGAACACTGATGATACAAAATGTGTATAGGACATTGAAAAAGTCACATCATGTTAATTTTGGGTTTACTGAATTGTCCTCATTAAATGAGGAAAAGTCATTAATTCTGAAGCAAAAAAAGAGATTTCAACTATGTGTTTACAGACGTTAAACATTGAATGGGGTCAAATTGACCCCTAGGATAATAGGAGGGTTAAAGGCACAAGAGTTAATTCAGATAAATGGGAATCAAGATCAAATTGAAGTTCTTTATTCAAAAAGAACTGCCTTATCAGAATCATATAGGAAAAAGGCACAAGGAGCATTGATTAGATCACGTTTTCAAGGTGTAGAACACATGGATGTTCCTTCCAAGTATTTCTTTGGCCTAGAAAAAAAAAATGGCCAGAAACGTCATATTCAAAATTTGCGCTCAATTACTGGAATCATGTTATCAGATCCTTTTGAAATCCGTAAAAGAGCAAATGATTTTTATAAGTGTCTGTATAGTTCTGAGTACAAAGAGAATCAGGCGATAAAACCAGATTTTTTTGATGGGTTACCAAAAATCTCTAAAAAAGCCAATGTGAAATTGTGCAAAGGCATCACCACAATAGAACTATATGAAGCTCTCCAGAGTATGGAGAATGGAAAAGTTCCAGGGATAGACGGTATCCCCTTTGAGTTCTATAAGGCTTTCTGGGGTATTATTGGAGAAGATCTGCAAACCGTTCTCAGTGATAGTCAGTGATAGTCTAGCAAGAGGGCTACTACCACTCAGTAGCCGCAGAGCAGTTCTTACCCTCTTACCTAAGAAAGGAGATTTGGGTAATATCGAAAACTGGAGACCTGTGTCGCTATTGTGCTCAGACTACAAAATATTGTCCAAAGTATTAGCAATTCGGTTAGGGAAAGTCATGGAGGAAATCATCCACTCTGATCAATGCTATTGTGTGCCTGGAAGATCAATATCTGACAATATTTTTTTAGTCAGAGATTTAATGGAGTATTCGAAGCTGAGTGAGTTAAATTTTGGCTTGATTTCCATCGATCAAGAGAAGGCTTTTGACCGTGTCGAGCATGATTATTTGTGGGAAACATTAGATGCCTTTGGTTTTAATTCAGAATTTATAAAATATATTAAAGTTTTATATTGTGACATTGAGAGTTTATTGAAGGTTAATGGTGGTTTATGTGCTCCTTTCAGGGTTGAACGTGGGGTGCGACAAGGATGCTCATTGTCTGGAATGTTGTACACACTGTCAATAGAACCACTTTTACATAGATTAAGAACAATTTTGAAAGGGGTATCGTTAAAAAACTGTGATGATACCTTTAAATTGTCTGCGTACGCCGATGATGTGGTTGTTTTTATTAACAGGCAAATTGATGTGGACATTTTATGGAAAACGTTAAAAGATTTTGAACAGATTTCAGCTGCAAAAGTTAACTGGTCTAAAAGTGGAGCTTTTCTGATGGGAGAATGGACAGATGGAACCCCAAATCTTCCAGATGGATTAACATGGTCAAAAGGTGGATTCAAGTATCTGGGAGTATACTTGGGAAACAATGTTTTTCAATCAAAAAACTGGGAAGAGATTTACGAGAAGTTGAAAGGTCGACTGGATAAGTGGAAATGGATTAAACCATCACTATCTTATAGAGGACGTATCCTTGTTATCAACAATCTCGTTGCGTCTTCACTCTGGCATCGTCTGAATTGTATAGATCCACCATCATATCTGCTGGCAAAAATTCAATCAATGCTTGTAGACTTTTTTTGGGACGAAATGCATTATATAACACATAGTTTTTTATACTTACCAAAGGAAGAAGGTGGCCAAGGACTCATAAATTTGCAAAGCAGGGCTGCTACTTTTCGAATGCAGTTCATACAACGTTTCTTGACTGGACCTGAAGCTGTAAATTGGAAACCAGTGGCTTCTGCTATATTAAAG
Organism: Triplophysa siluroides; assembly: GCA_006030095.1. Classification (NCBI taxonomy): domain Eukaryota; kingdom Metazoa; phylum Chordata; class Actinopteri; order Cypriniformes; family Nemacheilidae; genus Triplophysa; species Triplophysa siluroides. Next base: position 36,454 of record VCII01000493.1, on the reverse strand, counting down.
ACTACTGGTGGACTAAATTTGGACAAAACACTATTTTTAATGAATCCAACAAATATTAATGTAAAAAAACTGCCTATGTTTTATCAAAATCTTTTTAAAGTTTGGAATACTTTTAAAGTGGAAAGAGAAAGCAGAACAACGTCCTTATACTGGCTTCTCCAAGAGCCTTTGGTTAATGGTGCTAGAGTAAATCTAGCTAATGGTGGTGTTTCCATGTCTGAATATTTATATCCACACTTGGACATCTAGTGAATGAAACAGGTCCAAATTTCACAGAAGTGGAAAAATTGTCAACATTGTTGGGTTTTAATTAAATACGAGTTATTAGTAAAGTTGTACAAGGTTTAAAGTCCATTATTACAACAGAAGAGAATGAAATGGTAAAAAAGTATTGTGCTATGGAAATTTTTCCTGTAGAGAAAGATGAATTCCCAAAAATATTGTTATCACCAAAATTAGATGAACATACTGGGTTTTTTCTGGAGTCAGAAAATTTACTAGATTTAGAATTGAAAGAAGTGAATGGGAAGAAAATATATAAAACCTGTGTCAAAAATTTTAACAAAAAAACTTTACATGGAAAAGTAGATACACCATGGCGTAATTTTTTAAGTGTTGAAAAAAATGTAAAACCACAGTGGAGATCTTTTTATAAACCACCATTAACCAGGGAAGAATGGAGATTTACAGTGGAGAATTTTACATGGCATTCTTGCAGTTAATGCCTTTATTTCTGTGTTGAACCCAGATGTTGGTCAAGAGTGTCCCTTTTGTTTTCAGAGGGAGTCTATTTTCCACACTTTTGCACTTTGTGATAGGCTTAAAGATTTATTTTCTGTTTTAAAAAATGTTTTTGACTGTTTTAATGTGGAATTCTCAACGCAACTTTTTATTCTTGGTTTTAAGTATACAAGGACACGACAGAGGGAATGTCAACTGTTAAATTTTATATTGGGAAAGGCAAAAATGTCAATCTATATGAGTAGAAAAGACAAAATAGAAAAAAACTTTGATTTTAATGTGGTCTCAGTTTTCGGAGTCCTAGTCAAATCACGAGTGCGAATTGATTTTCTATATTATAAATCAATTGATTGTTTATTAGTTTTTGAAGACATATGGTGTCAAAGAGAAGCTCTCTGTTCTGTTATTGAAAACAAACTTTACTTTTCCAATTTCTATTGATTTATTTTGGATGTTAAAATCAAGTGTTGTGTAAGGGTTGAGAAACTGTAATTAAAAGTTTTTGTTAAAAATAAAAAAAATCTCTCACACACACACACACTCTCACTCTCTCTCTCACTCTCTCTCTCTCTCTCTCTCTCTCTCTCTCTCTCTCTCTCTCTCTCACACACACACACGCACTCTCTCACACACACACATACTCTATCTCTCTCTCACACACACAGTTTATGAGAGTTTATGGGCTGCCTTGTTCTAGTTCTGTCTGCAAAGCCTGGTAAAAAAGTATAAAGGTTTGGAAATTTGTGTTTACTTGTGTTTATTTATTTTTTATTATTTTATTATTTTATTTTTTAAGTACTTGAATTTACCTGGATTATTTTAATTTAAGCTATTTTGTAATTAATTAATTAATTTATTTTAATTTATTTTATTGATTTGATGAACTATAATTTGCTTAAACATTATTATTTTGTATTTTTGTCTGTCTGATTGAATGCTTGTTAAAAAATAAATCAGACGTTACTCAACAGTTACTCAGTACTTGAGTAGTTTTTTAACCAAGCACTTTTTTACTCTTACTTAAGTAATTATTTGGATGACTACTTTTTACTTTTACTTGAGTCGTATTATTCTGAAGTAACAGTACTTTTACTTGAGTACAATTTTTGGCTACTCTACCCACCTCTGTGTCTAGGGAGAGGGAAGTCTGGGCGTCCCTGCTTAGACTGCTGCCCCCACGACCCGGCCCCGGATAAGCGGAAGAAGATGGATGGATGGATGGATGGATGGTAACTGTACATGTAATTTACTGTTGTAAAGGCGATGCAATGAAAATCTAATCAAATGGCATTTGTTGGTGGGAATTTAAAACACAATGAGGTTGTATTTTGATTCACTGTAATTAAATGCTGTTCTTGATCTGAAAGAACGTTATATCAGGGAGTTTAATTGCATTTTGAGGTCTAGAGGATTTGTGAAAACCGGATGAAGAAAAAAACTACAGCAGAATTTAGACGAACGCAGACATCAAGAATCAGGGTATAAAGCTCAAGAATGGTGACAATCAACATACTAATTCAGAAAAACAGATCAACTGCAATGCATAATGGGAATCATGAAAAAGTTCTGTACTATGATGTTACGAAGTGTGCATTGCGGTATGAAGTTTTCTTTTGTTGATTGTCACCATTGTTGAGATTCATACCCTGATCCTTGATGTCTGTGTTTGTCTAAATTCTTTTGAGTCCATATTCCACAAATCTTTTTAGACATCAATCTGCATAGAAAACTACCGGATTTAACAATTAGGTGTCAAGGTTCCGCCATCATGTCATGTCTATTCTTGGTCTTGGGGCGGAGCCATGACATAGCCTTAGGTTTTGTGTGAGAAAGACATGGCTTTGTTTATATATTGGCATGCCATGTGCTTTCTCGTGTCTCGTCTGTGTTCCCGCCCTTTTGTCTCGTTAGCTTTCCCTTAGTGTTTGATCTATGTCACCTGGTCCCTATTAATTATCCTGTGTTTGTTCCCCTTTAATAGGCCTCATGTTTCATTCTCCTGTGCTCGTTCGTTGCATGTGTGTGTCGTGCCTAGTCCGTGCTAGTCTGTGGATACAGTACTGTGGCAAGGGGGGCGTGGTTTAGTGACGTCTGTACCGGGGGAGAGAGACACACGGGAAAGGTAAGCAAGTAGGTCGATTGCAGATTAAGATCACCTGCGTCTCATTACAGTCATCTGGGAGCTGAACCACCACACTTGTGAGTCATACGGACTGTATTCCGGGAGAAAACCGAAGAAGTTTATTGTGTTATTTTGAATTACATGCCAGAGTGCATTGACGCAACGTCTTGTTGTTGTGAGTATTAAGAATAAAAGGAATTCTTGTCTCCCAGTCCATGCAGACCCCGCTTCCTTTCTTCCACCCTCTTTGAACCTGACTACAATTACCTTGCCCGTTTTTTATGACGTTGTGTCGTTAGTTTTTGTTTCGTTTTTGCCCCATTGTGGGAAGTGTTGTTTTCCTGTTTTGTTTTGAACCGTGTCAGTGTTTTTCCCCATTGAGGGTATTTCTTTTGTCCCTTATTAAATAAATCCTTTGGTTAACCCCTTCATCCCTGTGTCTGCCTGCATTTGGGTTCTCCCCCTAAGATTTCTCCCCGAGATCATAACATTAGGCTCCACAGCACATGAGATCAATGATTCTAACCACAAGATGATGGGGATTTCACTGACCACCAACAAGCGCCATTGGATTAGAATCTCCTGGCATTGTCATAACACCAGTACATCACATAGTTACAATACGGCCAAAAAATTTACATTTACAGTCAAGGGAACACTGAACACCATGAAGGTGACTTTTGTTAAATGGGACCCTTCTTATGTGTGATCATTTTTATTTACAATAACTGCCTTTGACTTTAGTGATCTGATATTAAGAAGCCCGAGCTTTAGGAGTTGGTTTTGCTCTTCAAATATATTGTCTTTAGGTTTAATCACGATAATGTTTTTTTCTCTGACTTTTACGTAAATTATTATTTAGTTGTATTATTCGGGGGACTGACACAGTCTTTGGATGTAGTAACATTTTTAACAGTTGAGTGAGAGGAACACAGACTATGTTTAAAGCTTGTACTTACTAGTCAAATGGTGTGTAGCGTCTTTGAGATGTTGTCAGACAGGAGTTCCGCTCCGATGCTGCTGGGATGCAGGCCGTCAGGGCGGAATGACCTAGGTCGCTCCCAGAACAGATCAAAATTATTTACAAAGAGCAGCTTCTGTTCAATACACCATGACATTAACCATTGATTAAGCGTAAATAGTCTACTGAACTTTTCATTCCCTCATCGGTAAGTAGGAAGCGGCTCTGATACGATGATCCTCGCCGTGGGTGATGTGTTGCGTACAGTATCGACCAGACTCCTGAAGTCTCTCTTCAGGACCTCCGACTGCTGCATCCTGGCTGCATTCATGAATGTCTTCCCACCACCGCTCTCATCCTCTCATTTAACTTTGTTTTTTCGGGACGGTACAAGCCCAGCCTATCCCCGGCTTTTCGGGGATTCACATCCATGCGTTGTGTTTTGGGTGACTGCAAATGTGTTATGTAGCTAACGTTAGCTGCTATGTAGCTAGCACGCTATGCGCTAACGGCTAACAACAAACTGCTACCTTAGAATTACAACATGGGAGCCTCTAAACAACTCTCCATTGACCATTCATTCATAAGATCATTCATTATTATGAATTAGGAGAAGGGTACAAGAAATGATCTGGAAGGTTTGGACTGTCCGTCTCCACAGTCAGAAATGTATTGCAGAAATGGAAGGCCACAAGAACAGTCCATGTGAAGGAAAGATGTGGTAGGCTGAAAAAAATACGGGAAAGGCACAGGCGAAGGATGGTTAGAATGGTCACAGACAAGCCCCAGAGAACTACAAGCACATCTGGCGGCTGATGGTGTAGTTGTTCATCGTTCCACAATCCAGCATACTTTGCACAAGGAAAAGCTCATTGGAAGGGTGATGTGCAAAAAGCGTTTCCTGAGTGTTCGTATGAGGTATGCAAAAGCACATCTGGACAAGCCAGAAGCATTTTGGAAAAAAATACTGTGGTCAGATGAGACTAAGATAGAGTTATTCGGTTAGAACAAGAGGAGGTTTGCATGGCTTAAAAAACATATTGAATTCCATGAGAATAACTTATTGCCTACTGTGAAATTTGGTGGAGGGTCCATGATGTTATGGGGCTACATGGCTAGCACCGGTACTGGAAACCTTGTTAAAGTTGAGGGCCACATGAATTCCTCTCAGTATCAGCAGATTCTTGACAAGAATGTTCAAGAGTCTGTCACAAAGTTGATGCTACGCCGGAGTTAGATTTTTCAGCAGTACAATAATCCTAAGCACTGTTCAAAATCCACCAAGGAATTCATGCAGAAGCACAAGTAAAATGTTCTGGGATGGCCATCCCAGTCCCCAGACCTTAACATCATTGAAAATGTAGGGATTGATTTGAAGAAGGCTGTCTGCGCATGGAAGCCAAGAAACCTGACTGAACTGGAGGCGTTTTGTATTGAGAAATGGGCCAAAATACCACCTGCCAGACTTCAGGGACTTGTTTGTGGCTATAGGAGGCGTCCACAGGCTGTTATTGCAGCAAAAGGAGGCTCTACTAAATATTAATGGAATTATTTCTTTGGGGTGCCCAAATTTATGCACATGCCTATTTTTGTTTAAATGCACATAAAGTTTCTGTTGGACCAATAAAAATGATTTCACTACTGATACTTTTCTGTTTCCTAAGGTGTGCCCAAACTTTTGCATACCACTGTATATATACAGATATACATATCTCATACTGAACTCTAACAATCAACAATCATTACCAATAACAAACAATAAAACAAAAACATAAAATACTCTTTGTTCTGTCTCTTTCCAAAGTCCGTATGAAATGTTCCCAAAAGTCACTCAGTGTGGGTGTCAATTTCCTGTAACGTTCTGTAATGAATGAAACAAAGATTTTGCAGAGAAATCCTCCAGATTCAGCAGTGACGTCAGATGGCGTAGACTCCGTAGTGCGAGTGCAATCCGTGAGATTCTCCTTCCCAACGCGAGACTGTCTGGCTCAAATACACTCCCGACCCACAAAGTTTAATGCAATAAACAATCCACACATTCAATTTTAGAAAGATATATCATCAGATGGATTAGATACAATGAGTTGCACGCATGGCACTCTTGTCTTCGTTTCACAAACTGGCACATAAGTGACGTCAGCTATACCCATTATTTGAAACATAACATCTTTGAAAATTATTTCAAAGTAACACACTTATTACATACAAAAGAAAACAAATAATATATATTGCACCAATCCCAAAATAATCAACCCGGTGCTACATTGAACTCATCACATTGAGATCAGGAAGATCTATTGACCAACCATATGTTTTGTTCAACCTAATGTTATAAACAATACAAACATTCACTTTTTTTATATCCTCAGATGGATTGGATACAATGAGGAGCACACACATGCGACTCTCGTCTTCACAAACTGGCGCACAAGTGACGTCAGCAATACCCATCACCGGAAATGGCAACACATACATGCATCTCTCAAATATAGATGGAAATATTCACATGTACAGAATGATGTTTGAACAGTTCTCTTACATAAGACAATATGATTATAAAACAAATAGAAACTAAAATATATATATTACAAGATAAAACAAATTTGTACATAAACACATAAATCCTTATGCGAAACAATTACATAAATTTAGATTAATACAAATTAAAGAACATACAAATTGTTTGGGTGGGTTACAAATGCGTGCTGCCTGTTACGTGTGATTGTTGTTTTGCGCATGCGATTCAGTTTATAACCATCACCAGTTCACACATTGGAATCTGATATCATTTTAAAAAGTGTGAACAGCCAAAAACAAAATATCAGATCTGAGCTAAAAATCAGAATTGAGCATTAAGGCTTGGAGTGTGAACGTAGTCTATGAGTGCTGAAATTGTTGTGAATGGCAAGACTTTCTTTTTGACTGTGTCTGGAGTAATATGTGATGCACCTGCAAGAGCGCTTTATTTAGGGTATTATATCACACAATGGATACAGTGGATGTGATAAATGTGTACAGTCAGGCATTTACCTTAATAATCACATGACATTCACAGAACGTAATGCTACAGTGAGAACTGATATATCCTTTTCAAATGCAGAGGATGAAGACCACCACATACAGCCTTCCCCATTTTGTGAAACATCTGTCCCCTTTCCCCATGACAATATGCATTTAGTGTGTTTAGGTGTGATGCGTCGCCTGCTTGATTTGTGGATTGGCACTTGCGGAAAGCTGCATTATCGTATTTCATCCAGCCAAGATACTGTAATTTCAACAAACTGCTTGCTCTCAGAGGTTACATCCCTTGACTAGAGGGCAGAGGGTGCGATGGAAAGCAACAAAACTTAAGCAGTTCTAACTTTACGCTGGTCCAGTTGTTTTGAGGGGTGTGCTGACTACTGAAGTTTATCAAAATTGTATGCTTTTGTCTGTAGGTATATACATCTTGGCAAGTCCGACATACTTTTTGCTACACTGAAAAAAATGAAAATTTGGACCAACTTAAATAAATGACTGTAATTTGTTGCAGCCAATTTGATTTCTTTTTCTCAAGTTATAGTTCTGCTTTGGTACAAACTTTAAATTTTAATTTGATAATCAAAATATTTATTTTACCAAAGCCAAAAGGTAAAACAAGGATTTATTATGAAGGCCATACTCCATTTTATGCTTTGTTATATTTTTTCATTTTGGAAGAACCTAATATTTAACTTATATTTACTATTACCCGACAGCAAGCAAGCATTCAATGTTAAAATTTAGTATCAATTTTTCAGAGTCAATATCAATTTTATATTCACAATTAATCTGGAACGTTGAAACGTTTACAAATGACTAAATGTAAATGTAAACAAACCACCATTATTGTGATTAGTGTTCACTAGTTCGGTTCTTGACTATTGTGTTTTGATGTTAAGTATTCGTTGTCTGCTGTGACGGTGTGCTAAAAATACATTTATTGAAACAAAGAAATCTAAGATTCATTAGGATCAGATGACAGTGATCATTTTGCTTTTGTTGTTAATCTTGCATATATTGTACAGAATGTGTGTTTTGCAGTGTCAGATGGAACCAGAGTTACAACTTATTTACTTTTATCCATTAACAGAAAATACACAGATTGATTAACTGAATTGATTAGACATCAAGTATCAGTGTATAAAACTGGAAGCCAACAAAAGGAAGCTTCATGCTGCACTGCATGCAGTTTTTCTGAATTAGTTTTAACATTGGCACTATTGTTGAGGTTTGTATGATGCATGTTGATGTCTAAGCTTGTCAGTAATTCTTTCTGTTTATTTTGCAACAGCATTTTTATATTTGTAAACCAGAATATTCATATCAGTCATGTAAGATCAGTTTCACGACTATTTTTAGTAATTTCCCATCTTTGTTTCAGCTTGACACACATCACAAAAACTGTAAACCTCTCATTCCTCTTTGTTAATGCACAAGTGTTCTATTGGAAATACTATAGCAAACCCTGAAAGATAAATTAGATTTAAATTAGCGCAAGCCATGGATCAAGAGCCCAACTAAAGCAAACACGGATCACAAACATTTTTTTTTTTTTAGTTTTTTTAAGTTACATTTTTTTGTGCATTGTAGGTGCAAAAGTGATATTGACTCAATGTAATTGACGTTGACAATTTTAACATTTAATTTTAACATGCAGCATTGAATAAGAACCTTGGAGAATATATATATACATATTCTTAGAGCATACTCTTTCTGTTATACATCATGTTTCTGGAAACCCAAGATGGCCAGCTCACTACAAATTTGAAGAATTAGGGAAGGCCATACAATATAAGGAGCAGCCTGAACACATTTTATATACAGCTAGTATGGACATCACATTTTCTGTTAGGATTCACTGATGTAAACAATCATTTCATAAGATGTTTCTTTTTTTACAGCAAACTACAAAACTGATCAACTTAAACTACCCATAGCAGAAGCCCACACGGACCTTCAGACTGATGAAGAACTGGGCAGGCAGGACAGACAGGAATCCTCCCTGCAAACTGGATAGAGAATACCGAAAGGACCAACAAGAGCCCAGGACTCAAAATAGAAGAAATAATACTCTGGCACTAAGTGTACAAGCACAGTGTCAAATTAACACTTAAAGAGTTGATTTTAACACCTTAGGAGCACATATGGTCCCGATCTCGCAAGAGTAAAATCAACACCGTTTGTAGTGTAGAATTTACAGTGGTAATGTAGCACCATGAAGTGTTAAAAAATTACACTTGTTATTGTTGCACAAGTTTAACATTATGGGGTATTTAACACCTCTGGTGTTGTTTTTACTCCTTTAGTTTACTATAAGTGTAATTTATAGTGTTGTTCTTGGTGCAAAATATATTTTACATTGTTGTCAGGTGTAAATGATAAAACCTAACATAAGATTATTTAAACAGATTTAAACATACAGATGTTTATTTAAGAAATGGGCAAATTACTTAAACGTGCCATCTGTACAGGTCCAATAATCACATTTATAATATTGCTGCGAGACAAAATAATAATAAAAAAGACATGAAATAATCCATTTTGCAATAAAAACATCCATCACAACAAAATGTTGACAAGAATGCAGTGTGGTACAACAAACCTAAAGAAATGATCATACCCAAAGGACATCTGCAAATCAAAAGGTTTTATAATTTTAGGTTCAAAGGCATTGAATACTTTCAAAGATTCAGTGCATTTTGGATAAAAATATCTGTAGGCAATAAAGATAATCATCAAAGCAAACCGTTTTGAGCTTCAATCCAGTACCACATATTCATTTCTAACAACAATTTCATGATTTTTATAAAAATCAATGTCTACTTCACCACAAATAATTAGTCCAGAATGATATCGGATGATCGGTTTGAGGATAAATGTTTAAAACAGACTATGAACTGGCTTCAGATGTTGAACAAGCACATTCGTATTCTTCAGGCAGCAAGAGAATAAACTAAACAATTTGTTTTCACCTAACGAATTGCACTGAGCTCAGCAACTATTGGAGTCTCTTTTACCTTGCCAATGTCAATCTGATAAACGATTGTTTTTATGAAGGTGTACATGTTGTGAAGTACTTTTCTGTAAGATGTACCAAACACAAAGTAGGCTTTGAACAGTTCATCAAAGGCACCAAGACAACTTGCTGACTTGCATGGTAATTATGTAGTATCCATGAATGCTGCTTTTCTTCGTCCCAACTGCAAGCAGGTATGGCTGTGTGCGCTCTTCAAAGGAATCAAGGTGTTCCTGTATGTATACAACATCACAGATATTGGGCCCGTTTCAGAGAGGTTTACAGAAAACTCTGAGTATATTTACCCTGAAATGAGGTAAACTCTGGGTTTTCCGTTTAAAAATGCGAGGTATGTCAAGCCCGTTTCAAAAGGAGAGGTAATTTATAAAGTGAACCTAACCTGATCGGGAGCAGGTTTTCTTTGCCAAACCCAGAGTATATTTTGATCTCCTCCCCCTTTTAAAGCGCAAGTGGTGTACCTCATTCATTCATTAATACAGTCATTCATGGCACACATTTTGATCATCTCAGTGACTAAAATCTCATATGTGCTTTTATAGAGGATTCAGTACATGAACATTTATTTGCAAATGATGGTGGAAAATAAGTATTTGCACAATAACAAAATTTCATCTCAATACTTTGTTATAAACCCTTTGTTGGCAATGACAGAGGTCAAACGTTTTCTGTAAGTCTTCACAAGGTTTTCACACACTGTTCTGGTATTTTGGCCCATTCCTCCATGCAGATCACCTCTAGAGCAGTGATGTTTTGGGACTTTCAACTCCCTCCAAAGATTTTCTATGGGGTTGAGATCTGGAGACTGGCTAGGCCACTCCAGGACCTTGAAATGCTTCTGACGAATCCACTCCTTCGTTGCCCGGGTGGTGTGTGTTTGGGATCATTGTCATGCTGAAAGACCCAGCCACGTTCATCTTCAATGCCCTTGCTGATGGAAGGAGGTTTGCACTCAAAATCTCACGATTCTCCCAATCCTCTCCTGGATTATCCAAATGCTCTCTAGCATACTTCAGACGGGCCTGGACATGTACTGGCTTAAACAGGGGGACACGTCTGGCACTGCAGGATTTGAGTCCCTGGCGGCGCAGTGTGTTGCTGATGGTAGCCTTTGTTAATTTTGGTCCCAACTCTCTGCAGGTCATTCACTAGGTCCCCCCGTGTGGTTCTGGGATTTTTGCCCACAGTTCTTGTGATCATTTTGACCCCACGGGGTGAGATCTTGCGTGGAGCCCCAGATCGAAGGAGATTATCAGTGGTCTTGCATGTCTTCCATTTTCTAATAATTGCTCCCACAGTTGATTTCTTCACACCAAGCTGCTTACCTATTGCAGATTCAGTCTTCCCAGCCTGGTGCAGGTCTTCAATTTTGTTTCTGGTGTCCCATGACAGCTCTTTGGTCTTGGCCATAGTGGAGTTTGGAGTGTGACTGTTTGAGGTTGTGGACAGGTGTATTTTATACTGATAACGAGTTTAAACATATGCCATTAATTCAGGTAACGAGTGGAGGGCAGAGGAGCCTCTTAAAGAAGAAGTTACAGGTCTGCGAGAGCCAGAAATCTTGCTTGTTTGTAGGTGACCAAATACTTATTTTCCAACATAATTTGCAAAAAAAATCTTAAAAAATCCTACAATGTGATTTTCTGGATTTTTTTCTTATTTTGTCTCTCATAGTTTAGGTATACCCATGAAGAAAATTACAGGCCTCTCTCATCTTTTTAAGTGGGAGAACTTGCACAATTGGTGGCTGACTAAATACTTTTTTGCCCCACTGTAATCTCATCCATCCTTACATCAATAACATCAGCCATCGTGTCCGTGTATTACATCAGAGCATAATTTTCTATGGACGATGAGAAATGACTTAATAAAGTGTATGAATTAAGAAAATAATGAATACAGTATCCATGCAGAAATGAAGCGCTAGAAGGTAATAAACAATTAATTTCGACGTGCAAACATTCCACTTTAATTCTGCTCCGAACAGGGTTCAAACCAACGATCAGACTAAGTTTGAACGAAGGTCTGACGCCCTACAAGTGTCCTTTACATTATGACGTTTCATTTGTATAATTAGAGCACTGATGGCGAGTGAGAGCATAAGATATTTTTATTATTTCTGTCTTAATTCTGTTGTTTCATTCATTTAATGATTTATTTGTTTATTGGTATATTTATCTATTTTTTTTAGATAAAACTAGATCATACATGACTGATGTGAGTGCTGTGGCTAGCAAATGCACAAGCATTGAATCAGATTTGAATCCACAATTCTTCCTTGACACAGTTAGACATCAACACTCAGCTAGCAAACCTCAATAATGGTGACAATTAACAAAAACTTAAGATAATTAGATCAATTGCAATGCATGCTGGGAAACATGAATGAGTTGTGTACTATGATGTCACCCAGCATGCATTGCTGCACGAGGTATTCTTCTGTTGGTTGTCACCATTGTTGAGTTTCATAAAACAATTCATCATGTCTTTGTGTGTTTATTTGCTAATGCTGTTCAATTGTTTGAAAATATATATTTTAAACATTGCTAAGAAATGTGACAGACATATCATCCTACCTCATAGTACGCATAACATATTTATCTGCCAACATTTGCTCAACATGCTCATGATTAGTGAGCACATTCATTTCTCATTGAAAATTTTCACTTGTTGATCTCATTGTAAATTAGTTTTCTTTGGCCATTGAAACAGTGTGTTAAGACACATTTGAAATGGCAAAGTACTCCCAACTTATTAGTGAAATATAAGAGTCAGAAGCCCAACTTAAGCAAACACTGATCACAATAATGGATTAATTAAATCTCAACATTAATTGCAATAGTGATATTAGTCCAATACAATTATAGGGATCACCTATATAAAAAGACGTTGTAAAAATTTTCACTCTGGCTCCACAGGGGACGTCTTTTCAACGTCATCAATGACCTACAAAAGACATCAATTGGACTTGCTTTTGTTTGCAGGGTGCTTACCATGGTCAACTTTGTAGTGTATTTAGGGAAAACTATGAGTTTAACCACAGTAAAATACGTACAATTAATGGTGATTAACCATACCTATTTCACACATTTCACCTGATGCAGCAGACTTAATAATAGCGACACAAACTAAATGCACTCGTCCACCGAGTGATCAGCAGATTTTATATCAACTCTAAGAAATATTACTTTCCTGGCCTTAGAAACAAAACACTCTTACTGTAGTGAAGTACCGCTTCAGCAATCAAACGAAATCAAGCAGTTTAAGTGACTTTAATATTTGATAAATAAACACAGAAACAATTTGAGCAAGCAACATGCAGTGCATTCTATATCCATAATTCATAATACAAACACATTTAATTTGACATCTTTTAGTTTGTTAAGAAAATACAAGCGCTGTTTTTTGAAAAATGCGCTTGCGCACTAGTGTACGTGAACTAGGAGCTTGGGGAATCCCTGGGCGGAGTGACGTAGGAGGAAACTTATGAATGAATGAAATATTGTGAAATAAAACACAAGATAAAAAACTAGGATAACTAACGTCGCCATTAAATGCAATGTATGTTATTTACTGCAAGAATTTGACATTAATTTGATATTAACGTATTTATTAGTAGACGTCATTACTCCACCACCTGTATGGCGTCATCAACTAAATTGCTGAACCAACTTGGTTCAAACGATTGATCTCTGACAGAGTTAATACTGTTTCGGGAAACAGTCTTAACTACATAATTAATTTCCCCAATGATCCATCGTACTATGGTGGTCAACTAGCGGGGTTATGTCGTTGTTCGGGAAACGCACCCCAGATTAGCTCCTGCAAAAAATTGTTTGCTATTAATCAAGTTAGTCATAAGTTGCATAAATACTGATTTCTGTAACAAAACGAGGGGTTACATAAGGTAACCTAGTTCTATGAATAAGGTCAACACGCCACAGTATGGGTCAGCCTAGCTAAGGATGAGCTGTCAGGAGATGGTATATCAAATAAGCCACGCCCCGCTTACTATCCTGGCTATAAATACGGGCGTGAGCCACCACCCATTCTCTTTTGCCGAGTAGCGAAAAATACTCCCCTCCTGACCGCCCCGTGTGGCGTGTTGACCTTATTCATAGAACTAGGTTACCTTATGTAACCCCTCGTTCTATTTCATTTCAGTCAACACGCCACAGTATGGGTCAACTGTATGCCAGATAAGGTCAGGAGGGGAGAACCAACCCAAGCGGGTCGATAAAAATCAAGGAACCTTTTAATGGTGAATAGAACATTTATTAGTTACCTTGTTGTGTACACAGGTAAGCAGAGGGCAGTCAGCACCTCAACAATATTTACATGTACACAGTTAATCAGAGGGTGTTCAGCACCTTGATAATAATTATATAACACAGTTAGTCAGAGGGTGTTCAGCACCTTGACAACCTTACCTTAACATAGTGAAATCAGAAGGTGTTCTGCACCTGGGCATCAATTAGACCAGTCCGATCAGCCAGTCCCAACAAGGCATCCCATTCCCCTTGTACTGGGTTGCCTCGCCAGACAGCACCCCAGCCTGTCTGTGAAGCATCTGTCGATATGGTCTCTCTTGACCATAATGGGCCCATCTTGACTCCTTCTGTCAGGCCTGGAGTCGAGAGCCACCATTTGACCGCTGGAAGACAATCCAGATCTCTGGGGATCAGTCGCCGTCCATTCTCGTATGGACTTACTTTGTACCTTGCTAACCATCGTTGCAATGGGCGCATATGAAGCAACCCCAATGGCACCACCTGACTGGCTGCTGCCATTAGTCCACCGCTCCTGGCCTGTGCCTCTGTAGGGGAACAGATTATCCAATTGTCCAGGTAATTGGCAATACGGAGACCTTGGCGACGGACTGGAGTGAAAGCCGCCGCCATACACTTGGTGAATGTGCGGGGGGCCAATGACAGACCGAAGGGGAGAACGTTTTACTAGTAAGAGTTTCCCTGAAAGTGAAACCTGAGATACTTTTTGTGGTCTCTGTGAATTGGGATGTGGAAGTAGGCATCCTGGAGATTTACTGTCGTGAACCATTCTCCTTCTCTGATGAAGGCGAGAAGGGTTGAAAGGCGAAGCATATGGAAACTCAGTCGCTTTAAGTGTCGATTGAATTTCTTGAGATTCAGAATGGGCCGGAGACCCCCATCCTTTTTCGAAATGAGGAAGTAGGTTGAATAAAACCCCTGCCCTATCGCTGAGGGTAGGCGTGTTATTGCTCCCTTCTTTAAAAGCACTGAAACCTCTTCGTCCAGAGACCTGCGCTGCAGTTCTCCTGTCAATACAGTAGGAACAATCCCTTGAAATTGTGGTGGTTTTGATTTGAATTGGATTCTGTAACCGGACTCCAATGTACTCAGTACCCATGGACATCGAGTGCATTGGCACCAGTGCAAGAGATGTTGGCTGGAAAAACGTGGAGTCGGAGGTTGATGACCGTCATGGACGGTTTCTTCCTCCACGCGTAGTGGAGATCTTTGTTTGTTGTGTCCTACGAAAGGACTGCCGGGCTCCTTGGCTTGGTCCTGTGGGCGCTCTTTGAGCAGCAGAGCGATAATGACCTACGAATGCCTGGCTTGATGATTTAGCTCGAGCCCAGCCTCTACTCCCGCCAAATGTGCGCGGACCACGAGTAGCTGGTGCTCTAACCACTGATCCGGTTAGTTCTCTCATCCTGCGAGACTGTTCCAAGACAGCTTCTGCCGGGGGACCAAAGACCTCTCCAGGCACCAGTGGGTCTGCAATGACTGCCATGCAGTCTTGATCCAACAGATTAGCATTAGAAAGCCATACCTGACGACGTGCTTGTACCACATTGGCCATGGATTGCCCCAGGGCTTGGGCATGTGCACTTGTTCCTTGGAGCAGCAAATCCACCACTTGTAATGATTCTGGGATACCTTCCTCCTCTGTCGAGGAGGAGAACGAATCCTGCAACAGACTCTGCAAATATATCAATAGTACAGTAGAGAGTTTGTGTAAGCAAGTCGAGCTGATAAGGCAGAGGCCTGATAGGCTTTCCGCAGCTGACTGTCAATCATCCTACCCTGCTTCTGAGGGTGTGTAGGATCCCCTCCAGTCCTAGCTACAGCCCCTGTCAACATAGCACATGTTGGTCTGATCTGAGGAGCTGTAGTCAGCCCTTGGGTCGCTGCTCCTGCCAGGTTACCCAGCTGTGTCCTGGGAAGTGCCGTGGAGCTAGGGGCTTTCCAGGAAGACTGCAACTCAGCTATAAAATTAGGAAGGATTGGCAACCCCTCTGATTTATTACGCTGAGGGCCTCTATCAAACACTGAGGTTGATGTTGAGGCAGCCTGGGGGAGGCAGCTTTGCTCGCACAGCTGCTCTGGAGATCACTGCCTTGATTGAAGGGTCCAGAGACATTGCGTCGGAGTCCTGGGTAGCATACTCACCCATGTCGGAGTCAGAAATGTCGTCCATCTCAGAATGCTCTGGGCATTCATCCCTTCCTGTCCCGACTGGAGTGGCTCCATGCCTGCAGGCATTGCAGAGGTTAAATCTGACTGCCCTTCTTGCATTCGAACAAGGAAAGTCGAACCCAGAAGATGGCTTTTGTTTCCAGAAACAAAGAGGCCTCTGTGAGTTGAATAGTTGTAGCCCAACGGCTCTCTAAGAATCAGTAGCTGTCACCCTCACGGGAGAAGAGGTTCCTCTTTGGTGGTTATAATCATTGACTGTGAAAACACAACTTATGATTTAACCAGAAGTAAACACAAAGGCTAGCAGTAGCATTTCCCATCGCAATAGAAGAGGCATTTCCCTGGCGATTATGATCAAGTGATTGTGAAAACAGCACTTATAACTTACCAAAACGTAAACACAAAGACTAGTGGTAGCATACCTCCTCGTGGGTGCAGAGGCTCCGATATTCTTACAACGTGTATGTTTACCAAACAAACAATCGAGCGAAAACGCGCTCGTTCCAATCTTATAATCACAGATTATAATCACTGTTAAATACCATAAGGAAAATCTTACCGTGAACAGCTTACCTCGATAGCTAGGAGGCAAAACAGAGAATGGGTGGTGGCTCACGCCCATATTTATAGCCGGGGTAGCAAGCGGGCGTGGCCTATTTGATATACCATCTCCTGACAGCTCATCCTTAGCTAGGCTGACCCATACTGTGGCGTGTTGACTGAAATGAAATAGAACATCATGATTGTAGACTCCCTTACAGTCTTATACTTTTGAAACGAGTTTGAAACGTAACTAAAACCCAAACATGTTCCTGGACAATACAAAACACCTCGAGCTAGACAAACGAAGTTAACATCAAGCAGAATGTTTTTAGAGACTTTCGTTATAATTTTGGACATACAAAAATATGGAAAATATGTATGTGAAATTAAGAATACAATGCACATACAAACTTGATGAACATGGGAATTTACATGTCAACTACAAGAAAAAGCAAAGCACAGTTCTTACTGATTCTTAAAGGGGTGATTTCATGAAAAACAGACTTTCCATGTGAAAAAAGACAAATCATTAACTTTTTGTATGTGAGCCAATCTCTGCAAGCCTGTGAGAAAACGAGCACTTCAAAAATCGCTCTCTTACTGACGTTAGCAGCCGTTCTTGTTATAATATTTCCGCCCCTTGTTCTGAACGTGTCCACCCATTGCGTCGCCGCCATTGTTGTTTTCTCATGTGTGAAGCTCCAACACCATGGCAAAAATAGCAGTGCTTATGAACTGTTCTGTTGTTGGCTGCACAGAACAATGTTTCCAGCCTCACGGGAGACAAGAGAGCGATGGATTTATTTAGTTTCAATGGAAATCATCCACACTGAATGAGGCAACGCTGCAAATAAAGACATTGTAAGTACCGGTATTTTTTACGTAAGACCCCAGGGACCTGCGCAACTTTAAAGTAGATAAAATGTCACTGTGACACGTTTGTCCGTTCACTATTAGAAAGCAATGTGTGTGGCTTGTAAACATGCGACGGGATTGTCCTGTGTAACGTTAATTTGATTTAGAGAGATAGCGATGCGTTTGTCTTGAGTATCTTCACTTCAGAAAACTGTGTGTATGGTTTGTAAACACGCGACGCGGTTCTCTCTCCAGAGAGCAGTCGTGACCGGACCAACAGGGACCCGAGGGGCTTCGCGAAAGGCCCCGGGGGAAACCGGAGTGCATATCAAAAACAATGTGTTTGGTGTTCAAAGACGAGACCTTGTTTCGCTTCGTTCGCCTCGTTCACTTTATGTGACCATACTTTATTGTTTTGTCGCTGGAATCACAGGCTCACATCAAATCCCTGGCTGTGTTTTATGCTGAAAAGGTGGCGGAGACTAGCAGCTCACTTGCACTTAAAGAGATACCAAAACCAAAACAGCGCGTTTCTCCTCACATGAAAAAGTAGGCATGTATCGCATTAAAAGATCTGTTGTGTTTTTTGGGCTGAAACTTCACAGACACATAATGTGGACCCCTATGATTTATATTACATTTGTGTAAAACTAGAAAAAATCACCCCTTTAAGTAGCAGTTTCTTCCGCACCGCATGAACTCTTGAAGAACAAGTGTCCCCACCAATTTTCATGATGACTTTTTGCACAACCTCAAACATGTATTTCAGCTCCTTTGGGTAATTGATATTTAGTACATAGAGACAAGACCCATAAGATGAGCAAAGCCCTGGGAGACATCCTTTAAATCACAAACGACAAACTGCTCCTCTAAAACAATCGCCACAATGAGTGACCCCGACCAAAAGCCATCGAGAAAACATCCACGAAGAAGAGGGAGAACCCACCACACGCGACCCAGGAAGTCCCACTCGCCGCCGTGTCTGCCTCTTGAGTAGGTCCTGGATCTGCTTCTCCACAACCTCCAGTTCCGACTGAAGTGCGAAGAAAGATTTATCATCTGCACTCAGAGGTACACACATTATAGCCATTATTATATAATAGCCATTAGTGATGTAACAACGATTTAAGCAGTAAGGGTAATATTCAGTAAGTAAAGGCTGGTAATGTTAACAGCTTGAGGGCTATAAGCGAGTAATCGTATAAGAACAAATATTTCTGTGCGTTATATGACGATTTTTGGTATGATATGCACTTAATGATAAGTTTCAACCTCGGTGAATTATCAATTTAGAACATAAATCGTCTCGGTTACGTATGTAACCTCGGTTCCCTGATGGAGGGAACGAGACGTTGTGTCGAAGACGACAGATGGGGTTCGCTCTTGGGAACCTATCAGCTCTGACTACTTTAGAAAATATCAAATCTTCCCTTTTATAGGGAAGATCATTGAAAAGGTTGTTTTCAATCAGCTGACCAAATTCTTAAACTCAAATGGCTACCTGGACAATTATCAGTCTGGTTTCCGTCAGCATCATAGCACAGAAACAGTGCTCATAAAGATAATGAATGATATTCAATTGAATTCTGATTCAGGCAAAATATCAGTTCTGGTTTTACTAGATCTCAGTGCTGCATTTGACACGGTAGATCACACCATACTCCTACATAGGCTGGAAAACTGGGTAGGGCTTTCTGGGTTGGTACTTAAATGGTTTGGGTCATACCTTAAAGGGAGAGGTTACCATGTGAACATAGGCAACCATAAATCTGGCTGGACACCCATGACTTGTGGTGTTCCACAGGGCTCTATTCTTGCCCCACTCCTCTTCAATTTGTACATGCTCCCACTTGGCCAAATAATGAAAAAGTACCAAATTGCCTACCACAGCTATGCAGACGACACTCAGATCTACCTAGCCCTCTCACCCAATGACTACCGGCCTATTGACTCTCTTTGCCAATGCATTGATGAAATTAACAGCTGGATGTGTCAAAACGTCCTTCAGTTAAATAAAAACAAAACTGAAGTCATTGTTTTTGGTAACAAGGATGAAACTAACAAGGTAAACACACCTTGACTTAAGGTCTAAAGACACAAAGCAAGGTAAACATCTTGGGGTCATTTTGGAGTCTGACCTTAATTTCAGCAGTCATGTCAAAGCAATAAGCAAATCAGCCTACTACCATCTCAGAAACATAGCCAGAATCAGATGTTTTGTCTCAAGCCAAGATTTAGAGAAACTAGTCCATGCTTTCATCACCAGCAGGGTGGATTACTGTAATGGACTCCTTACAGGTCTTCCCAAAAAGACCATCAGACAGCTGCAGCCCATACAGAACGCTGCTGCCAGGATTCTGACCAGAACCAAAAAATCTGAGCATATCACTCCCATCCTCAGGTCCATACACTGGTTACCAGTCACTTTTAGAATCAACTTCAAAGTATTATTAATTGTCTATAAATCACTTAATGGTCAAGGACCTAAATACATCTCAGATATGCTCATTGAATATAAACCAAACAGACTTCTCAGATCATCAGGATCAAATCAGTTAGAGATAACAAGGGTTCACTCAAAACATGGCGAGGTTAGTCATTACGCCACCCGTAGCTGGAATCTGCTTCCAGAAGACATCAGACGTTCACCACAGTAGCTACTTTTAAATCCAGATTAAAAACACACTTGTTTAGCTGTGCATTCACAACCTGAGCACTGTGCTGGTTTACATCAACTGCACTTTTATTTCTAATTTATTTTTATTCTGCTCTTATTCTTTTTATATACACTCACATTTTAATCAATTTTATTGCTGTTTTATTGTTTCTTAAAATCTGAAGTATTTGTGATCTTAAATCTTTTGCATTTTAAAGATACGTCTTATTTCTTTCTGTCAATCATTTTATGTTAAGCACTTTCTGTGTATGAAATGTGCTATATAAATAAACTTGCCTTGCCTTGCCTTGCCTGGAAAAGGCCAATGAAAATTGGCGAATGAAATTTGCATGCCGAGCTCCGCCCCCGGAAATCCGGTATAAAAGGAAGCCGGCGTGCTTCATTCACTCACCGTTTGTTCTGAAGAGCCTGAGAGCCTCTCACGACTGCTGCAGAGGGCGATATGCTAAGGGACACGTCTCGTTCCCTCCATCAGGGAACCGAGGTCGTAACCGAGACGTTCCCCGTCGGACGTTGTGTCGAAGACGACAGATGGGGTTCTCTATGGAAAACGCCACAACGCCTATCGCGTCACAATCTCTAACGAAGCGACGGTAACAGGCCTGGGCGTGTCAACTCGAGGCTTTCGCGAAACTGTAACCTTCCAGTGTGATGGGTCGGGGGTCCCAGAGCTTCCAATGAAAGATGGGAGTACCCTGACCAGTTACCTTTCACGGACGGGGCCTTTTCTCTCTTGCTGGCGAGAGGCCGTCCGGATCGGGTACCACCGGGTAGCGCACTTCCTTAATTAGGGATGCGCTGCAGAGGCCACCTCCTACCCGTGGGGAGGAATATGGTGGAAAAGGTATGGTCTCGTCCTTGGAGGAGAACGCATGGAACGTGCGGACTAAGTAGTTAACCGCGAGGTGGAGGTCCACCTAGGGGAGGTCATGGGTTACCAGTAGTGGGAACCAGCTCATGAGGATACATCAGACGGAACAGCCCACGGGGGGGGGTGTTACAGACGTCCGGTAGCACTAGGTCCGGTTAGAGCCAGGGGATGGCTCACATGTTATCCCGGCCTAAGGGGGAAGGCTGCTCTGCCCAGCCTACCCCCAGGTGGTGCTTGCTTAGTGATGGATGGAATGCCTATTCTTAACCAAGGGTTGGGTAAGAAGGGAAGCGGATAAGGTACCTGTCCTTAACCAGGGTAGGGTAAGGAGAGAGGTAGATAGCACACTAACCCAACCTCCTAGAGGGTGGGGTGATGCTCTCGCAGGCATACGCCCAGCCGGATGCCAGTCCTACATGTTGCCACGCAGGACATGGTCTGATACCGGGTTTACGCGGAGGTTGTAGAACCTCGCGAAGGTGTTGGGCGTAGCCCAACCCGCAGCTCTACAGATGTCTGCCAGAGAGGCGCCCCTGGCCAAAGCCCAGGAGGTGGCTATACCCCGAGTGGAGTGAGCCCTGACCTCCAGAGGGCATGGGCGATCTTGGGATCGGTACGCCACCCTGACGGCGTTCACGATCCAGTGCGCCAGTCTCTGTGTGGAGACAGCCCTCCCCTTCTGCTGACCTCCAAAACAGACAAAGAGCTGGTCAGAGCTCCTAAAGCTCTGCGTGCGGTCCAAGTAGAGGCGCAGTGCGCGTACTGGACACAACACGGACGGGGTTGGGTCTTCCTCCCCAAGGGGGAGCGCCTGTAAGTTCACCACTTGGTCCCGAAAGGGAGTAGTGGGAACTTTGGGCACGTATCCGGGTCTGGGTCTCAGGATCACGTGAGAGTTACCAGGCCCGAATTCAAGGCAGTCCGGGGACACGGAGAATGCCTGTAGGTCCCCTACCTACCCTCTTGAAGGAAGCGAGCGCCACTAGGAGGGCCGTCTTACCCGAAAGGTGGGGAAGATCGGAACCTCCCAGGGGCTCGAAGGGGGGGCCAGAGAGGCCCGCCAGGACCACATTGAGGTCCCAAGAGGGTACGGAGCGGAGACGAGGCGGATTCCGCCTTCTCGCTCCCCCTTAGGAACCTGGCGATCAGGTCGTGCTGTCCTAGAGACTTACCATCAACTGAGTCGTGATGAGTGGCGATAGCGGCTACATACACTTTCAGCGTGGAAGGGGAGATGTTCGTCTCCAGTCTCTCCTGTAGAAAGGACAGCACGATCCCGATCGAGCATCTCCGCGGGTCTTCTCGTCGTGAGAGACACCAGGAGGAGAAGAGGCGCCATTTGTAGGCGTAAAGCCGCCTAGTGGATGGAGCCCTAGCCTGAGTAATGGTCTCCACCACGAAGGGGGATAGCCCACTCAGGGTCTCCTCGTCCCGTCCAAGTACCAGACATGGAGGTTCCAGAGGTCTGGCCTGGGATGCCAGAACACGCCCTTCCCCTGAGAGAGCAGGTCCTCCGTCAGGGGAATCGGCCAGGGGGGAGCTGTTGTCAGAAGCATTAGCTCTGAGAACCAAGTCCGGTTGGGCCAGTAGGGCGCAACTAGTAGCACTTGGTGCTCCTCTACCCTGACCTTGCACAGGGTCTGTGCGATGAGGCTCACTGGGGGGAAGGCGTACTTCCGCTTGTCCCGCGGCCAGCTGTGCGAAAGGGCATCCGTGCCGAGGGGGGCCTCAAACAGGGAGTACCAAAGCGGGCAATGGGTGGTGTCCTGGGAGGCGAACAGCGCCCAAATGAGCTGGACTGTGCGGGGATGGAGTCGCCACTCTCCACGAGGCGTCGGCTGACGAGAGAGCGCGTCGGCTGTCAGGTTCAGGTCGCCTGGGATGTACGTGGCCTGCAGGGAGCGGGTCACCTGCTGACTCCAGAGGAGGAGGCGTCGAGCAAGTCGTGAAAGTTGCTGTGAGCGCATGCCACCCTGACGATTGATGTACGCCACAGCAACTGTGTTGTCGAGGTGGACCAGCACATGCCTTTAGTGCCAGCAACACAGTCCACAACTCTAGGCAGTTGATATGCCAGCGCAGGCGGGGGCCCGTCCAACGCCCCGCTACTGCGTGCTCGTTGCACACTGCACCCCAACCCTGCAGGGAGGCATCGGTCGTCACCACGACATACCTCGTAACCTGCCCAAGAGGGACACCAGTCCGAAGGAAGGCCATGGAAGACCAGGGTTTTAGGGTGCGTCGGCAGAGAGGCGTGATCACGCTCTCCTCGGAACTCGACTCTGTAGCCAGTGTTGAAGCGGTCTCATGTGCATCAACCCGAGGGGTATTACCCCCGCCGAGGACGCCATGTGCCCCAGGAGCCTCTGAAACTGTTTTAGGGAGACCGCGGACTGCCTGAAGAGATCCAGGCAGTTCAACACTGACTGGGCGCGTTCTGCGGACAGTTGCTCTACCATGGTGACAGAGTTGAGCTCCATACCGAGAAAGAGGATGCTCTGCACCGGGGACAGCTTGCTCTTGTCTCGGTTGACCTGTAGCCCCAATCGATCTAGGTGCCGGAGCACCATGTCTCTCTGTGTACACAACAGCTCTCGCGAGTGTGCCAAGATAAGCCAGTCATCGAGATAGTTGAGTATCTGCGGCCTCCACGACCTTCGTAAAGACCCGTGGGGACAGGGACAGACTCTGTACTGGGGAGGACTCTGTACTGATATGCCGCCCCTCGAACGCGAACCGTAGGAACGGCCGGTGACGAGGGTGAATCGTGACATGAAAGTAAGCGTCCTTCAGGTCGATTGCCACGAACCAGTCCTGACACCGGATGGATGCCAGGATGCGCCTCTGCGTGAGCATCCTGAACGGCAGCTTCTGAAGGTGCTTGTTCAGGGTACGCAGATCTAGGATGGGGCGCAGCCCGCCGCTTTCTTGGGAACGATGAAGTATGGGCTGTAAAACCCTGTGGACATCTTGGCCTGGGGGACGAGCTCGATAGCCTGTTTCGCCAGAAGGGTGGCGACCTCTGCCCGAAGTACGGGAGCGTCCCTGCCTCTGACTGAGGTAAAGAGGACGCCCCGAAACCTGGGAGGGTTTCTGGCGAACTGGATCGAGTAGCCAAGACGGATCGTCCTCCTCAGCCACCGAGACAGTGTGAGAAGCTCTAGCCAGGCGCCCAGGGACTGTGACAGGGGGACCAAGGGGACGATCTGCTTCACCATTCCCGCGGGGGGTGGTTCGTTGGCTGACGGGGCCAGCGTCTTCTCGACGGGGGGTGGGCCCCGGAGGAGAGACTGGCTCCGTCGACTTACCTGCCTGGCGAGACGGCCGCACGCACTGTCGTGTAGAGAGTGGTGATGGCTGCCTTGAATACTCGACCTCACGTCCCGCCCAGACGTAAGGTCGGTCTGCCGGGCACAGTCCAGGGAAGTGTGCTGACGGCATAGAGGAACACCCAGGGAGGAAACAAGCTCTTTTATTGAGGATGTGGGCGCCAGGCCCTGAAAAGGGCCCAGCTGTGGGGACGGGGCAGGGACCGTCCCTGACCGACTTCTCAAAGATGGTACTGTGATAGTCGGGCCCGATGGTATCCTCCCTGGGGTCTTCCCGTCAGGGGCGCTTCCTCCGGGAAGGTTGCTGACGGAGTGGTGGTGTCCCCTTCGATCTCCTCTTCCAGTAGGGGGTCACGGGAACCGGAGCGGGTGTCGAAGGGGGCCTGGGCTGCTGGGAAGCAGACGTCGCTCGAGAACTCGGAGGCCTGGGCGGCCGAGTCGCCGAATCTGATAGCCTCTGTTGCTCTTCACCGTCGAGAACTGCTGCGCGAAGTCCTCGACGGTGTCACCAAACAGCCCACCCTGCGAGATGGGTGCGTCGAGAAAGCGGACTTTCTCGGCGTCACTCATCTGCGCAAGGTTAAGCCAGAGGTGCCTCTCTTGGACCACTAGTGTGGACATCGTCCGACCCAGGGCCCGCGCCGTCACCTTGGTCGCCCTTAGAGCGAGGTCAGTGGCGGCGCGGAGTTCCTGCATAACCCCCGGGTCGGCCTTACCCTCGTGGAGCTCCTTCAACGCCTTGGCCTGGTGGACCTGCAGGATGGCCATGGCGTGGAGGGAGGAGGCGGCCTGGCCCGCAGCAACGTAAACCTTCGACACCAGGGATGCCGAAGTCTTACATGCTTTGGACGGAAGGCGCGGTCGATTCCTCCAGGTGGCAGCTGACTGCGGGCACAGGTGTGCTGCGACAGCACGTTCCACCTGGGGGACGTCGACGTAACCTTTGGCCGCCCCACCATCGAGGGAAGTGAGGGAGCGGGAGCTGGTCTGACTGGAACGAGCCGTAAGCGGGGCGCTCCAAGTCCGACACAGCTCCTCATGCACCTCCGGGAAAAATGGTACCGGGGGTGGGCGCGGTTTTGCACCGCGCTCCGACCCCAGATACCAAGTGTCCAGCCGCGAGCGTTGGGGTGGAGGCAGTGGAGTACACTGCAGCCCAATGCCCGCGGCCGCCCGGGTGAGCATTGCTGTCATCTCGACATCTGCTTCCTCCTGCGCTCGACCCCCCGTGGGAGGGAGCTGCTCGGATTCGTCATTGTCGGATGCCAGCAACTCTCCCTCCGATGCTGCGATCGACATCTCATCTTCATCACGCATCGTTTCCGAGTACGTGAGTGAGGATCCGGACGGTATGCTACCGTCGGTTGGGGAACGGTCAGACGAGCGAAACGGGGAGCCGGCGGCCCGTGAGCGTTTAGCTGACGGGTTTACGCCTGCTGAAGTCCCCACATCACCAACGCTGCTAACCTTCGCGGACAGCAGGGCCTTGGCCCCCGTCGTCGCGAGTTGGGTAGCGAGCGAAGTGGTGGCTGTTTCCCGTAGGAAGACAGCCACCCGTGACTGCAACGTCTGAATGACCATCCGCTCGCAGTGCGAGCAAGATGAGTCTATGAAAGCTGCTTCGGCATGCTGGACGCCCAGACACCTAACGCAGCTAACATGTCCGTCCCCCTCCTCGATGAGAGCGCCGCACCCAAGAGAACAGCGGGACATGCCGCTGGAGAAATAGCCCAGCCCTGAAAAGGGCCTTTGGAAAAAAACTCTCGGACACCACTGGAACCGCCGAGACGCCCAGGGGAAGGTCGCTGCAGGATGAAGGGACGATCCGCTGCACACACGTCGTAGAACCGGCAATTGAAGAATCTGCGTATAACGCTGTCTGTAATCATGAGCGATGGCTCTGAAGAACAAACGGTGAGTGAATGAAGCACGCCGGCTTCCTTTTATACCGGACATCCGGAGGCGGAGCCTGGCATGCAAATTTCATTCGCCAATTTCATTGACCTTTTTTAAAAGTAGTCAGAGTTGATAGGTTCTCAAGGGCGAATCCCATCTGTCGGTTCGAAACAACGTAATTTTTTGAATAATTTTGTCAACTGTAAATAATAGCCTATACCACAAAAGAGAAGCATCGCTATAAGCACTTGCAAATAAAATCTATCTCCAACTGTTTATGCTTTGCTTTTGTCTTGTATGCCCGTGTTTGTGTGTATTTTATTGAACATTATCTGTAGACATCACAAGTACTGAAACCTAGCATTTAATTAAAACACACACAAAAATAAATGTTTCATTGACTGTCCCGCTTCCTTGCTTGGGAGGCAGTTTTTATCTCCAGAAGCCCTTGAACATAGGACGGAAGACAGTTATTTATTAATAACAATTAATTATCCTTTAAACAGCAAATAAATAAATAAAATAAATGTAGAGACTTAAAAGAAGAGCCATAAACCCCGCTCCACTCCTTTTGTCCTGGTTTCATAATACCATCATCAAAAGGCCAGAGCCAAACCTGGCTCCAGGGTTGCCTGGATTTAGATTTGTCAAACATAATCCAACGTGTAGGCTTTACGATAATAAAGTACGAGAGGGTGATTTAAAAGCATAATGAGCCGTTTACTCTCGTATCGCTCTCATATGACAATGATATCATTTATTCGGATCAGTCTGTGCAGTGCGCGCATGAAGTTAAACACCTCTAGCCCCAAATCATGATCTGGATAATTCGGTTCTTCGAACGCACCATTGTGTACGATTAGAATATCTGGATTAAATTGTCTGGGATCAATGCTCCCTCACACGTTGTTTGGAAAGGCAGCATATATCGATAGAAGAACTAGTGATCAGCAACACTGCTATTGGCTGGTTGTTAGGTCAAAAAACGTATTCACGTCCGTTTTTTCCCAACTACTTAGGATACTGAGGAAAGTGTGATGACTTTCCATTTCAATAACATTTCTTAAACTGGATAAACTCAGTAGCAGTTGCAGGAGTCCACATCATCTAAAAGGCATTCATCTGCTGAGTAAACACAGAAATGTGGTACAGAGATGAGGAAAATATAATTTTATTGTGCTATGTTATTGCTTTTAATGTATTGTGAATGATTTATTTCTCTCCACAAAAGACACGTAAACTTTTTAAAGTCTTTAAAGGTTGAATGCATGCAAAAAAAGTAAAAAACTTCAATGCATTGACCTTATAAAGAAACAACTTAGAGATTTAGTTTTAGAAAGATTGGAGATTTTAAAACGATGTATGGTTTACTGACCTAACATTTCTTATTGCTGATAAAAGATGACACTTGCCTCCCTATAATCCATGAAGATAAAAACTAATTTGCGCGTGGGCATAAGCATGTCTGTGATGTTTTTTTTTTTGAATAATAAAGAAAATGGTATTCCAAAAGTTACATCTCATGAAGCTCAGTCGAGTGGTTTAAGTGTAGTGGTTAGGACATCATCATCAGGCTGCACCTCCTTCACAGGTCTCCTCTCTTTTCTGATGTGTACAGGCCCTGTCAGGTTCACTCCTTAGACTTATTATACACTGAAATCCTTCATTTCATGATCCTGTCCTGACTTGAGCTGCAGTGTCACAGGTTTGGCTCAGGGAATGGTGTCTTCAAACAGTCCCATCATAAATGTGACAGAAGATTGTTGACTCGTGCAGATTCAGCTCATTTTGCTTCAGAGGTGGTGATACTGTAGGTGCACATTAGGTCACACCATCTAAAAGATTTAACCAGTCAGCTTCCTTATCCATTCAATTCCATTTTGTTTAAAATGGTTACTAATAATATAAAAAAATAATTATTTCCTGCAAATATTATCATTTATTTTCAGAAAATAATCTGAGGACTCAAAGGCCTATTATGTAGTCTATGACATTTGTCAAGACTGAAAGACAGTGCTTTTATATTTAATATGGAGGTCCAACAAATTAATATGGCAAATATCTCTTTTTACAAAAAACAATAATTTATTTATTCATCCATTTATTTCGGTCCTCACCTAAGATAAATAAAAAAAATTCTATATATATTATATTACAATAAATATTGTTCTAAAAGCAAACATCGCGTTAATTACGTGTTGACTTCGCAAAGCACTTTTTTTTAATCCTGTACTTTGCGCAACAAGATGGTTTTGTATGAATGAAGCCGACTTGACTGTGTCATGGTCGCGATCTGATCCTGTTTATAAGAAGTAAACCTGCTCCTGAGCAGGTTTAAGCTAACGGACCTGTTGCTAAGACAACAAGTACAGGATGAGCGTCGAAGATCCGAACAATCCAAGATCATGTGAAATCGTCAACAATCAAATCCAGCTAACTGAGTTGGCGAGGTTCAAAGAACGGGCCCCTGGTGTATATGGTAAAGAGCAATGTGAGCGCAGGACAGCGGGGAATGGGGACAATCGCGCTTGGGCACAGTTGAGAGCAACGGGGCTAAATGTGAGTACTCCATTAGTTTGCTACAACAGAACAGGCACTGAATGAAAAATGGTGTTTTACTAAACTAAGTTCGGGAGGAGCAGGAGCAGATAATTAACTCGGCTGGTCGGCTGTCAGCAATCACAACAATCAACCTATCACTTCAAAGAGAGAGAGAGTGTCTCTATAAATAGTTCTTCACTCTCTCTTCAGTCTCTAGCATTGGTATATCCAAAATTGCAGCGATGTCAGAGAACGAAACAACCCAAATTGACAACTTCGTCGACGATCCAGGTCCTTCGGCGTCCACAAGCGACGGCCAGCCCAGCAGCGCACGCCGGGAAACGTCAGATAAACCCGCACTGCTCCAAGAGGCCGTCGGCATTCCCGCGCCTCTTCTACTACCCCGAGACGCAGTGGCACACAGTCACCACCGCCTTCCAGGCAGGCATCGACTTCCCCAGCTTCCTCCTATGCGTCCATCCTCCCCGACCTCCCGCCTATCGAGATGTGGACGGTTATAGGATTACGGCAAGCGCTAATTAAAGCAGACGTCCACTTTTCGCGGCGATTGAACAAGGCCGAACTGTACGGTTTGTACTCCTCCCTCCAGCCGGATTCCCGGAATGGGCTAACTGTCACTCAGATGAGGGCAACAGGAAAGCCGAGGCATGTCCGTGATTCCCCATATCTACGGCCGGATCAGACTCCAACGAGGAGGGGCCGTAAAATCCGAAAACCGCCGGAGCGGTCCCTCTGCAAGCTTGGGCCGCGCCCCGGACGCCAGATCCGACCACCCGCAGTCTCTTCCCCGCTCTGCAGAGCTCCAGCAGGCAGCATCCCCATGCACCATTCAAGCCCGCCACACAACGAGCCGCCCCTGCAGCGCGAGCATGGCTCCGCAAGCGGCCCCAGCTCACCCACACATCCTCGCGTTCTCCTCCTCCAATCCCTTTCCAAGCCAATGGCCCGCTGCCCCGCCTTCGATCTCCAGTGCGAGGCTGCCTCCACTGACGTCACAGGCTCAGGCTTACGACTTCTCCGCCTTCCCTCAGGTCTCCGGCGCAGGCAACGAAAACAGCGCAAGACCGGCCCTGCAAAACAGCCCCCCTCTCTTATCCTCACTCTCACCTCCGTCAACAGATCGCCAAATCACCTACGGCGACCTCTCACTCACTCTGAAAAACACAACACACAGCAGTTCACGCACCTTAACATTCCCAGAATTCACCGTAGCCTTTTCTCGCTATCTCAAGATAATCAGCACGGCATTCCCTCATAGGAGGTGCGAGCTCACCGACTACCTCGCCATAGTCGCGGAGCTCGCGCTTTCTTATGGGGGAACCCATTTTTATACTTATCATCGTTTATTTTCTGCCAAATGTGCCATCCGCGTAGCTCAGTGGAACCAGTGTCCTTACTGGGGGGCACTGGACACTGAGCTTCACAACCGAGTTTTTCACGGTTGCATGAATTTTTCATGTGCGGTCTGCAGATCCGTCGCCCACAACACCACTTCTTGCCCGTTGGTTCACTCATCCTCCCCCCCATGCCCGGACTCACCTCGCATCAAATCCACAGGCTACGTCCCACGCTTCCCATCATATCCTGCCAACCCACCTCTGCCCGATTCCGATCGCCGACAGGCATCAGGAGGCGAACCATGCAGGAAATTTAACATCGGCGCCTGCTCACGCCAGCGGTGCCGCTTCCTGCACGTTTGCAGCTTCTGCGGTGGCGCGCACGCCTACATCGTGTGCCAAGTCTCCAAAGCTTCAAATAAAAACCGTAAACAGTATTTATCGACTCCAGTGAATGTTTTAAGTTTGTCCATTGAACTGTCTCTTCACCCCGACACACGCTTTACTGATTACGTTCTGTCCGGTCTCTCAAACGGCTTCAACCCCGGTATCGAGAGTCTACCTTCCGTAAGCCTAGTCTGCCCCAACCTGCAGTCCGCGCTTGCCGAACCCGAAACGGTCGATCTTCTAATCAAAAATGAAATCGACTCAAACTTCATGATCGGCCCCTTCGCCGCTCCCCCCTTTAAAACCTTCCGCATCAGCCCCATCGGTGTAGCTACAAGAAAATTCTCAGGCAAAAAACGACTCATATTCGACCTGTCGTCCCCCCACAATTTCCCGTTCCCAAGCATTAACAGCCTCATTCCGCTCGAAAAGTTTTCCCTTCTATACCACGACATCGACCAAGCCATTAAACTCATCAAAGCCGCCGGACGCGGCGCCTGGCTCGCTAAAGTCGACATCACCTCCGCTTTTAAAGTGATGCCCATTAACCCAGACTTTTGGCATCTGTTCGGCATTCGCTGGCGCAATCAATACTATTTTTCCGTTCGCCTCACTTTCGGTTGCAGAAGCAGCCCAAAGATTTTCGACATGCTGTCAGAGGCAATCTGTTGGATTCTCTCTAACAACTACTCCATTCCGTACCTCATTCACCTTCTAGACGATTTTCTAGTTATCTCGCGCCCAGACTCAATCCCAGCCGCGCATCTCTCGATAGTCCAAAAAGTCTTCGCCAAGCTCGGCATTCCACTCGCCCAAGATAAAACCTCGGGTCCGAGCACATCAATCGAATTCTTGGGCATCAATCTGGACTCGCTGAACTTTCAGGCTTCCTTGCCCAAAGAAAAAATCGATAGATCAATTCTGATCGCTTCCACTCTCCTAAACAAACCCCATTGTTCCAAACGCGAATTATTATCCGTTCTCGGCCACCTCAATTTCGCGATGCGTATCATTCCCCAAGGACGCTCGTTCGTTTCGCACCTCCTCTCCCTCGCTTCCTCAGCTCACGCCCTAGAGGACTTAATAACATTAACCAGCGCATGCCATGACGAGCTCGGTTTATGGATTAAATTCCTTAATCAATGGAACGGCTTATCCTTCTTTTACAAGGACATGCGCGATCTCCCCGTCGACATTCAATTGTTCAACGACGCCGCCCCCTCCGTTGGTTTCGGAGGATATTACCAAGGACTGGTTCGCCTCCACTTGGCCCCCCAGCTCTAGAATTACCTCAGTCACTATTGTCCTCAGCTTTATTCGAGCTGTACCCTCTCGTAGTTGCCGCATATTTGTGGGGGAAGGAATGGTCCACCTTAAGCATTACCGTTCATTGTGATAACGAAGCGACAGTGCACTGCATCAATAAAGGCCGTTCACATTCTTCCGCACTGATGCCTTTCCTTAGACGTCTCACCTGGATATCGGCTAGCGATCAGTTTATTGTTACGGCTAAGCATGTTCCCGGTTCTGCAAACCAAATAGCCGACGCTCTTTCCCGTTTTGCCTTCCAGAAATTCAGGCGGCTAGCACCAGAGGCGGACCCCCTCCCAACACCAGTACCTCCTTATTCGGAACTGATATTCCCGTAAATCACCCGCTAAGATCTCTCCTAGTTTCTTCATTTAATTCTATCATCCAAGCCGTCTCACTCAGGACCCTTCAGTCTTACCTAACCGCGTGGAGGAGTTTCAAGTCATTCCACCAAACATACAACATGCCTTTTCCTGAGTTCTCTCTGCTAACCATCACCTCTTTCATATCCTTCCTAAATATCAACAAAACCTGCAAGCCAGCTCAATTAAAGGGTACCTAAGCGGAATTCAATTCTTCCACAAACTTATTTTTAATTCAACCTGCCCAGCTATATCCAGTCCTCAAACCTCCATGCTCATCAAAGGAATTCAAAGAGCTCAACCCGCCTCCCCGGACAAAAGGCAACCCATAACTTTGGATATATTAACCAAATGCATTTCTACCCTCCGCAGAGGTTACCACTCCACGCACACCGCCCGCACACTCGACGCCATGTTCACTCTGGCTTTTTCGGATTTCTCAGATGCTCTGAAATGACCACAACATCCAGCTTCAACCCTTCAGTCCACCCCACCATCTCCGACTTGGCAGTGCTCGATGCAGAAACAATCTCCTTCCACATCAAGCAAAGTAAGACGGATCAATTCAAAAGAGGCCATTTCATCTTCATATTCAACCTTCAATCACCCATCCAGCCTTATTAAACCCTCCTTGCCTACCTACATTTCAGGAGATCACAGGCAAAATTCCCATCGGACCCTCTCTTCATAGATGACTCCGGTCGTCCAGCCTCACGTTTCTGGTTCCAAAATCATCTTAAATCAGTATTGCGCCAATCCGGCATCCCCGAAGAACATTTCTCGAGCCATTCCTTTCGCATCGGCGCAGCTACCACAGCCGCCCAGAAAGGTCTCTCCCAGCCGCAAATCCAAGCTCTTGGTCGCTGGACATCAGAGGCTTTCAAAAGCTACATTCGGACGGACCGCTCGCTCATCAAAGAAGCCCATCGGACACTAATCTCCCAGATCATCTAGCATCAACCTACCACAGCATAGCGGCAGCAACCGCCCCACACCGGCCAGTATCTCCATCCACGTTCTGCAGCAGCAGACTTCACTCCCTTAGAGGCCAGCATCGCAGCAAGCGACCGCCCCATAAGGGCCTGTGCCTTCTTCTATGTCCTTCAGCAGCAGACTTCACTCCCTTAGAGGCCAGCATCGCAGCAAGCGACCGCCCCATAAGGGCCCGTGCCTCCATCTATGTCCTGCAGCAGCAGACATCTTTTACTCAAAGGACAGCTTCGCAGCAGCGACCGCCACTCAAGGCCCCGTGCCTACATCTATTTTCTGCAGCAGCAGACATCTTTCACTTAGAGGGCAGCATCGCAGCAGCAACCACCCCTCAAGGGCCCGCGCCTACATCCAGGTTCTGCAGCAGCAGACATTACTACCTCAGAGGCCAGCATGGCAGCAGCGTCCACAAGGGCCAGTGCCTCCATAGACGTTCTGCAGCAACAAACACCACTCACTTAAAGGCCAACACCACAGCAGTGACCTCCCCACAAAGGCCCGCGCCTCCATCAATGTTCTGTAGCAGCAGACATCACTCTCTTAGAGGCTTGCATCGCAGCAGAGACCGCCCCCCAAGGGCCCGTGCCTCAATCTACATCCCACATCAGCAGTCATCTCTCACTTAGAGGCCAACATCGCATCAGCGTCCACCCTACAAGGGCCCCATGCTTCATTCATCTCTCCGATCAGCCGGCATCTTTCTCCGGAAAACCTCAAATTCCCCGCTTCAGTAACACCTGGAGTCTCTTCCAGACTCCGCAATATCGGCTTTCATACCAAGCAAGGCCGGGTCCCCAGCAGCCAATACCAGCCTCGTTTTTGGGGGGTGTGCATATGCGGCTGCTGTCCTGCACCGGTTGCATCTCTTGGGGGGGAGTGTTCCGGGTTCAGGCTAATGCCGGATTCGGAGCCCTCACCCCGGACAGGGGGGAGTGCTCTGAGCTCGGAAGAATGAACGAGCTCGGAGCCCTCTCCCTGACAGCATGCCAAATACGCATACCCTCAAACTACTCTATTATCTGTGTAGGTGAACTCGTGAAATGGTGTTTTACTAAACTAAGTTCGGGAGGAGCAGGAGCAGATAATTAACTCGGCTGGTCGGCTGTCAGCAATCACAACAATCAACCTATCACTTCAAAGAGAGAGAGTGTCTCTATAAATAGTCAAGACGTCTTACCTTCACTCTCTCTTCAGTCTCTAGCATCCCACCACCACCCCGGCTCCTCACCTGGAGCCCCTCGTCTCCAGCAGGACACAAAAGGGGGGGGGGAGTGTTCCGGGTTCAGGCTAATGCCGGATTCGGAGCCCTCACCCCGGACAGGGGGGAGTGCTCTGAGCTCGGAAGAATGAACGAGCTCGGAGCCCTCTCCCTGACAGCATGCCAAATACACATACCCTCAAAATACTCTATTATCTGTGTAGGTGAACTCGTGAATATATATATCAGAGTTAGGCTCTGCACAGTCAAATCAAACCCATGCTCAGAATGAGAGACCGGTAGAGAATCAAACTGATTCTCTAGGCTGAAACATGCACAAATATGAGTAACCACACACACCATTTAAAGAAACTACTACAGTCACAAGAGCACATCAGGAGAAGAGCACAATACCAATAATGACAGAATGATTGGGGACAGGTGTGATCTCCATGCGCAGCACATGGAACACCAATTATTTAACTCATCTGCAAGCACATTATCTGCTTCACAACTTTGAAAGTGCTTCGCAAAATTGTGAACACACTTTTTTTAATTTATCAACATTAAACAAAATGTATAGCACTTTTATTGGGAAATACTGCCATTAACAAGTCTAAACCCATTTACCAACACAAAGGGCCCATGTCTAAAAACGCTTTTAACTCACTCGATTAGTAAGACACCGCAGCTTCAGCACTATAAATCTCCTTCAGAATGACATTCTTTGTTTGTACAACAACTGATTTCAATTTTTGCAGTGAGAGTACAGTACGATGAAGATGAGTTTAAGAAAGAGGAGTGTCTTAGGCCCTGTCCCAAATGGCACACTTCATGTGGACTTGCGGTCTCGTGGACTTGCGGTCTCGTGGACTTAAATTGCACATGCTCGCCAAGTCTAATAGTGTAGTATGCTAAGTATTTGCCAAAGTAAATTGTAGTAAAATTATTAGATATTATAGTGTTTTTGAATGTTACCATAGTATATGATACTATAGTATTTACCACAGTTTGTCAAACATAATTTCCATAATACAGCCTACTACTGTTTACAGTAGTAGTACACATTACTATAGGCTACTATAGTGAACACTAGAGTGCATTACAGTATTTTTATGTGTGCAAGTGAACGTTAAGAATGTGTCTCCAGTTTTAAAGCCATAAATTCTCTACCTCTTGTATTTTGAAATGCCATCTTCCTTGTCTATGTCACTATGATGTGTAGTTAGATAGCGCTTGCCTATGCGGAAAAACAAAAGACATAGGATCACGTGCAATGTCACACATGAATGACACGTGGTTATGTAAATGATGAAGTCACAACTATATGTTTAATCAATTTATGCAAAATTTTCCCATTTTGGGACTTGCCATTGGCCAAAACAAAGACGTCGGTACACGAAATTACATCTTTAGGTGCAATGACGCAAAACTTTTGACTAAATGCTTACAATAGTGATTCTGTAAGAAAGTCTGATCTAATCACAAAACATTTAAACATTAATAGCACAACACACCCATGAGCAATTACTACAATTACTATAAGCTCACAACAATTGCAATAACCATCACCTGATCCTAATGGATACTAGTACATTGCCTCATCAAACTTATTTCAGAGCTGTTACAGCAAACGATGAAAACTCGACAATTAAATACAAGACTCAAGAACCCAACTAAAGCAAACACTGATCACAATAATAGTGGCTGACAAAAATCAACAGTTTTTAACATTACTAGGATGAAATGTTTGCTGTGACATAATTTTTTGTCTCATGACAAATTATTTGAGACAT
>VCII01000492.1:0-90470 GCA_006030095.1 Triplophysa siluroides | reverse complement strand
TTGGATCTGCTTCACAGAAGTGGTGTTTTATTCCGCCTACTTCCTTTCTTGATGGCACACAGGGTACCTGAAGGCTGCAGTTACTGGCGGATCTATTTATTGTGTCGTGAAACTGCCGACATTGTAATGGCACCGGTTGTAAAAAAAGAGTCCCTTCTTCTTCTTGACCAATTAGCTTCTGAGTTTTTGTGTGGCATGGAAAAAGAGTTTGGAAATGTGATAACTCCAAAATGTCATTACTTGATCCATTATTCTCGTCTAATGTTGTCCTACGGTCCTTTAGGTGCATGAGATATGAAGGGAAACATCAGTATTTCAAACGGGTAGCTAGTTCCTCAAGGAATTTTGTCAATGTTACATCAACTTTAAGCAGCCGCCATCAGTTTAGACAGTGTTGGGAATTTTCCTCAACTAATATGTTTGGGGAGTATGAGAGGGTCATGGGACGCAGTGTTAACACACTGTTACAGTCTCTTCCTTCAGCTCTCAGGCATTCCATAACTGTTAGTGAGCGGTACAAACATGTCAATGTTCAGGACATTACACTCAACCGAGTAACAGAGGTTGTGATTAACAGTGTTAAATACTGTGTGGGAGATGTCTTTGTTGTGGCTCATTTGCACTGTGAAAAAATACCTTTGTTTTTTCAGGTCAAATATATTCTAAACATACACACAGATTGGGCGTTATGTGGAAAACTATGAATTCCTCTTTCTTTCTGTCATCACTATTACGCCTACTTGGTGAAATATGAACAGACTGGACTGTCCTTGACTTTTGAGGTGATGGATTTTCATGCTTTGGATACATACTGTGTCGATGATAAACTGTTTGTTAGTATGCGGCATTTATGTTAAGCTGGGAGGGTTGTGGGTGAGCTCAAAGCTTGTGTTTTTTAATCCAGAACACATCAAGTGTCATGTAGTTTATCTGTTAAGTGACTCTCTTCACTTTGGTGTGGTGTGCTAAAGTGTTTTGCTTGGTCTTTGATAATAAACTTATGTTTTTCTGCACTATATTGCTGTTCTTATTAGTGATGTTCATGAAATTGAAAGAAGGAAAAGATAAATGATTCCATTGTATTTATTCCCTGTATCTATTCTCTGATATCGCTGTTCATTTTGTTTTTGGAGTGGCAGTATGAAGTTGTCAGTTGGTCAATGAAAGAAATGCTTCTTAAAAAATGTATTTAATTTTTTTTAAATGTTTTTTTTATATCAGACATGACATCCTAAACATTGTGGCATTTTATTTTGGGATGTTACATTGTATGGTTGTGAGATGAATTATTATTGAATCTGTGAATTAAACTGTTTTCCATATATGGACTAAAACAAATGTCTAAAATTCAGTTTTTTGCCTTTATTTTCTTTCACTCCTTAAGGACTAAAAAGGAACTTTTTTTGCCACCTAAAGGTACAAAATGGCTTGTCACTGGGGCGGTACCTTAATGGGACAAAATTGTACCTTTTTCCAGAGGTACTTTATTATACCTTTGTCTAAGGTACATTATTGATCCTCATAGGTACAGTATTGGCCCTTAGAAGGTACAAACAAGTAAAGTACAAATTTGCTCGCCTGACTCAAGGTACAATAATGTACCTTTGAGGGTACCGCCCCAGTGACAAGCTTTTGTTCCTTAAAGGTACCGTTTTGTACTTTTTTTTCTGAGAGTGCTGCATTCAATTACAGAATCTTCTGTTGCCCAAACATTTCTTAAATTGAAGAACTCTGTGACTGAAAAGAAGTATAAACAATAAAATATAACTTAACATGTCACTAAAGGTACAGTTTGTAACAATTTTGCAGTAAAATATCCCAAAACCACTAGGCCAGTGTTCAGTTGAGTACTTACAATATCTCCAATGTCTCCAACTACTTGTAAATTGTGAGAACATCGGTTGATTTCTTTAAAACAATTAGAAGTCGTGTTGAATGACATTTTATCGCACCACTGTTAGCATGTAGTACATACCCCAAGTAGCAACGAAAGATGAACTACTACACCAGTGTTTCTCAATGAGGGCGGTACCGCCCCCCAGTGGGCGTTCGGAGAATGCCGGGGCAACGGAAGTGGGCATTCGGGTGTTCTTTGGGGGCATTAGCAGGTGTGCACAAAACATCCAGGCAAGGCAAGATGAAACATTAACCTGTAAAAGATTACGATCTGGATCAGGAGCAGCTAGGGCGCAAACTCTGGTTTTAATGTAACCGTGAACGGTTTTGACCACACACCAAGGTCGCCACCGCACAGTGCGCGCACAGAACTCGTGACGTGCACCCGAACTCCTGCCTCTTCACCCGGACACATCTCTCCGTGGCAGCCGTGTTGACTTTAACCAATTCTTAAAAAGTATCAGTACGTTCTTATTCTCCCCGAGATACAAGCACCACCTTGACAGTACAAAACGTATGACCGCTACAAGGAGTCCTCGCACATCACTTCAAACAGTCCATTAAAAGGCCGGAGAGTTGAAGAAATGAAAGGGGTCATCTTTCTTTTTGGCAGAACACGAGTAAAGGAAACTATTAGCTGTTCTGTAATCTGTTCTGCGCGCGAACACTTCCTGTACAGGCTACATTCAGCTTAGAGAGGAGGAGAAATGCGCTGCTAGTAATGTGTGTTTGGACGAGCACTGCGCCGATTTATGTTTCTGCTGGGTGCTCAACCCGACAACTTCATTTTCCCGGAGTACTGGGAGCAAGTTTTTAAAAGTAATGCGTTAAAGAACTTTACCACTAACATGTAGTCATCCGTGGACAGAAAATGACATTCAGAGTCGCACAGACCGATCGGGGAGAGACCAAACTGCCCCACAAGCTTTTGAATCATTCTTGCGCTACTTTGATGTCATTTGCCAATAGAACCGCGCAGTGTGGCGAACACACCAAAATAACCTGATGTAGGATCATATCAAAATCGGGATCTGTCATGTGACCATGACGTCAGCTGACTGCAGGGGCAGATTTAACTAATAGTGAGAAAGTCAAAATGTGAAATAAATAAGCTACCTACAAATGTCTCTGTTTTGCTGTGGGCATCATCCGTACCTTTCATTGCACATGATCTGACAGTTGAGTTTGCATGAAATACTTATTTGTAAGCCTTGGAAAATAGTTTCAATAAATGATATTCACTTCCACTATAATGACAGCATTTAAAATGAATTCCGTTTAACTCTATTCATGATTTAGACATATTTATGTTAGCCCTAAACTCAATATTGTGGGTAGTCATCATCATTTCTGAGCCCAAAATGTTCACTGCTTGGACTGTTTCAAGAATAGAAAAATACATCTACATTGTAATATGTGTTTATTCTTGTAAGAAGATTGTTTTATTTTCATTTGCCTAAATTATTAATGACAAACCTTATACTGTACCTCTGATGGAAGCACACACATTTAGGCCTGTAAATGTACACACACTTACACACTCAAGGGAGGTGAACATAAGCAGCTTTTGAGGTTTTTATTATGCATTTAGGAGAGTATTGAAACTAAGTTCAAACATTCTACTTCACATCGTTTTTGCTCTTTGGAAAAGTATGGTAATATTCCAACTGGCCAATCAAATCTGTTAGTTGACTTTCAGTGATAAGCCCTATATTTATTTGTATTGGTATTTCACGAGGAAAAACAAATACACATTTAAAATAATATTATAATAACAAATAATTGATCATTATATTTGTGGGGGGCGGTAAAGGACCTGGAAAATGGATAGGGGGGCACTGGCCCAAAAAAGGTTGAGAAGCACTGTACTAGACAGTCAGAAACGGTTCATCTCTCTGTGCACTACATGATGCGTGCGCGCACAGTCAGCGGATATGAGAGATGCATCCCAGATAACACAGTTACGTTGTGACGACGTACCTGGACCGGACCATATGCGCTGCCACGATGTACCATAATAACGTTCCAGCGACGTAACTTTGTGATTCCCGTATTCGTCCTGACGACGTCACATTGGACGTTGATGGGACATGGTGATTACCTCCTGAAGACATACCTGGAACGCACCATATTCATCGAAGCAACGTACCAAATAAAGTTTCTGGGACGTGATGAGCACGTCCTAACACCAAACAGTCACACGTTATTAAAATATATTTTTCATTTTATTTAAACAAGCATCATCCCACACATGGAGGATTAAATTAATTTGTGATGTAATCTGTGCGTTAAAGATTTTGTGCATCACTGGAGTAATTTTCTATTCAAATATGTATAAAGCACAACTTAACACAACAATGTACATCACTATCAGATACATAAATAATCAAAGACCTCAACACAATATAGAGGATTTAAAGCAGATATTTATTGAAAAAGCTTCTTTAGTCACAAACATCAGGGTCCGTTCATTTAAACGCGCCAAATCGATCGAAAATCACTCAAATATGCGTTCACGCTCACATCTGTGAGGAATAAAGTGAAGAAAGAATCTTAATAAAGTAAAATCAGGCAGTGAGGTCCAATGAAATGACCATTAACGTTTAAACGAAGAGAGCGTGCGGCTCTTTCAGAACAAAGGCGCGTGCTGGAGACGCACACGCACATATCAGACGACGCGAGCGCACAATAGAAATTGTTGTGATTGTGCTACCGAATTAAACTCCAGTTTCATAGCTGTCAGAAGTCGGATTAATCGCATTCGTCTTGACATTATAACAGATTTGACTATGATCATACATTTTCCAAACAATAAGATAACCAGAAATGACCAGATTCATGAATCAAACGACCAGTGACGGCTGTGATGTTATCGCCAGCAACAGAAGATCGGATAGGAGTCAGAAAGACGAGAGACTGACCGGCTGGTCACCGGTCAAGGGAAAAACGTCTGATGGGTGCACGTCTAGTTGGCGTGTCTCTGATAGGATCGGTCCCAAACATGGACCCTGCACGACCACATGTGTTGTGGCTTCTTAACGCACTGCCATTACATTGTATTTTACTTTACAGCGCTTTTACGATGGGCATTGCATCAACACAGCTAAACAAGAAAACAAAAACCAAGAAAAACTCAAGTTGAACACAAAATTAAAAAAGTCAGACAAACCTTCAAAGTAATATGGAAGTTGTCATGCATTGCAACACATTTCTTCTCACTTTTTGTGTTTTGTCCATTTTCTCTGCTGCTGAAGAAGCTCTTAAGTCTCACCTCCCTACGCCTACGATTTTGGACCTTTAAGTCCGAGTAACGTGAGATTGAAATATGTGCTCTGAGTTTGTCACACAACAGGAAAGTGGCCAAATTTGAATGGAGAGAAAAAACATCCAAGTAAATAAAATGAGTGATCTTGGAAAAATGAGCAGGACTCTCATCTCAAACACTGGGGGCGTGTCCGCTGTTGGCGCTGAAGCCACGCCCACTCGCGTCACTCAACCCGAGTCCCACATAGAGCCCAGTGGGCTATATGTGAATTATGTGAATAATAATAATGAACTTTTTCCACCTCACATGACGCTCCGGGCTGCAGAAAAAGACGCCGGCGTTTAAAAAAGCGCTCAGGACTTTTCCTCAAACACGGTTTACTCCATAAGGGTTATCATTTAACACAGAGGTCAAGTGTGAACTGATGGCTTTGTCTTCTTGTAGTGGTTCTCTCTTGAGCTCATACGGTAAAGCCGGTGGATCGTCTGCTCGTGCTCGTCTTGAAACATCATTCGCTGAAGCACGTCACGTGCAATGATCCTCCTTACGTCTGCGTTATTCTCCCGCGTCCAATAGCGTCTGCCTTACCATTTGCTTGTTATGTGACGTGAGATTTGTTTAGTTGGGCAGAATGAGGGCGTGAGAGAGCCTGAAAGCGTGTGCGTGAAAGCTTACAACCCTGAGCTGTGATTGAGCGGACACCTGATGCTTGGTGCTCTAGTGATAGGGGAGGGGCCATGCATTTTAGCCCCGCCCAAAAACTCCAGAACAGAGAATTGTACTACATACTTCTGAGTCTTTGTAATGCGTTTCAGAAATACATTTCTAACATCTTTAATATGCTTAAAAACAATTCTCAGAATTCTCTTTGCCCTGACTTTAAGAGCTCTTTAAAGGGGTTACGATGCTTTATGAATGACCTTTTCTTTACTAGGATCTATTCTGTAGCTTTAAGGGGAGATGCCACATTTCTTCCAATGCAACTCTATGATATATCATGAATACAGGCCTTGCTCACTTGAGGGTTGTCACGACGCGTCATCAATCGGTAAGTCGGCCATACCGATGGTACTGAACTAAACAATGTGACTGAAAGGAACGGAGCTGTACGGAGCTTATTGCTGCTGAAAATGATCAATTATTGTTGTGTTTCGGGCTGTACTAACATCTGGAGTATTACAGACTGCAAATCAAGGGAGAAGAGTGCAAAAAACTATCTGAGGAAAGAAGGCCTTTGTGGTTGGCCAAACTGAAGCAGGATTTCCAGGGCAAGAATCTTGACAACATTCATTTCTTGTCAGGCAGGTGAAATATGAAGCAAAAAACTCATTTTGTAGTGCATTAGTATACACTCACATTGACATTACGTGGCTAAGAATCTGATTCTGATCTCATTTCATAACCTACTCCAATAATACAAAACTTCATAACATTTATATAATACACATCCAGTGAATTTCCACCAGTATATTTCCACAATATATTTCCACAATCCCCTCTTTTATGCTTTACATGAAAGCATAATAATTTTAATCCACATCATCATAACTAGTTTTATACATCAACTTTATATTTCGGTTTGAAGAACAGAGATGGAATATGACCACAGGCTCATGAAACTAATTGCTCTTCTTCGGTTTCCCATATTCAGAGTTTCTGCGCAAGAGCGCCCTCTGGCTTTCGGATGTGCCGGCATTTAACCGCAAGTCATTGAAAAACTGAGAGCATAAGAATCCTACCATATATCGCCCAGCCCAGAATAATCCAATTTATTTTAAAGCTGCTGGTCCAAGCTAATGACAATTTATGTTACATTTAAAAAATGTCTTTGTTTTGGTTTCCTTATTAGCATAAAAATATGAAAAAGTACTGATAAGTACACTGATAAGCACTATTTTTTTTAGCACTACAGCTTTCCTGTAGCTCAGTGGTAAGAGCATTGCGTTAACAACACAAGGTTGTGGGTTGGATCCCAGGGGATTGCACATACCTATATGTATAAATGTACGGGATAAAGCAATGTAAGTCACTTTGGATAAAAGCGTCTGCCAAATGCCTAAATGTGAAT
Source organism: Triplophysa siluroides (assembly GCA_006030095.1). Taxonomy (NCBI): domain Eukaryota; kingdom Metazoa; phylum Chordata; class Actinopteri; order Cypriniformes; family Nemacheilidae; genus Triplophysa; species Triplophysa siluroides. The sequence goes on along the minus strand of VCII01000492.1, from coordinate 83,241 downwards.
GTAAATGTAAATTTGTAATACCATTAAAATCTATGATACCCATCCCTAGTTTTGGAGCACATCTTCATCTTTTCAAAATCCTAATAAATATAGAAGACATTGTATCTTAGGATGTTATTATAGTTCCGGCATATTGCGTTAGTAGCTGATCAAATAAAAACTGCACTACCAAAGATCTCCATGATTAGCCTATTCTTGCACTTCCTGCTTTCTGCCAATTGATGTCCAATGAGTGGCTGACCTCAGCACAGATGTGGTTCGTTTACAATTTTGGTTCACTTGCAAAAAGGGCAATGACAGCGAAACCACACCAAACAAAAATCAACATTGCATTTGGTCCGGACCAAAGCAAGTGAACTAGCGGACTTTCCGGGTGTGAATACACCCTAGACTGTCCCTACCGATCATTTCGAGCCATTTCCAGGTTTAAACTCGCGCATCCTCGGCTAAACAAGCCTTAAATCTACATTGCAACACAATACCAGTAACATTTATATTGATACTTCTTTCTACTTGCCGATTAGCGGGGTACAAGAGAGCCGGTGCAGCCTTGCGTCCTCCTCCGACCGGTCGCGAGATGATTTCCCGCGAGAAATAACGGAAATAGAAATATTGGAGACCGCACGTGGCCACGCGTCACTTTCACTTTCACAGTGACGGGAAGTTCGAGTCATTTTTGCGGTTCGGATGTTTGAGTCTTTATTCGAGTCTTTTCGTTCATCTGAGCAGAGTTAAATGAATGTTGCATGCTAATAGCCAAATTACCCCATAACGTTTATTTATGCTAGTTTTGATCAGATATTTGATAAGAAATGACTTGTAGTTAGGGACAAGTAATGAGAAACAGTCATTTCATTATTTCCTGACAGCCCTATAAATCTCTACAAGAAAACAAAGAGGATTATAGCTCAACTCCAGAGACTTCATGCCCGAGTCTTTCGTTATTTTGCCCATATACTGACAGAAAAAACAACAGAACGGTACGTTTTAGAGAAGATGTTTATCGCACATATCTTTTGATCATTTTTATAATGTTTCTTCCTATAATACAACATATAACACGTACAACATGCATTTGACTGATGATCCGGGAAGCCGTCACGTAACGTTAAAGACTCGGACTCGAAGACTCAGGCAGCAGGTTTGCCTGCGGAGCTACTACGTGACAAAAGAACGAAAGGACTCGAGAGACGAACTAATCATTTCTATTTCCGGTGTAAAAGAACGAAAGGATCGGACCCGGGGTGCGTTCCAGTCCAAACTTGCTGCAGAATAATTAAATACACCCCTATTCGCTTATGAATTTGTTTCATGCACCATTCTATATAGCAGTTGTTGTAGAAAATATATAAAAATCCTATAGATAGCTGTATACTACTGTAGTATGGCTCCTGTATGACACATCGCTCCTAAACCCTGTGTACGTCGCTTTGGATAAAAGCCTCTGCTACATGACTCAATGAACCGAGGGAACGATGGTCTGTCTATAAACGGCCCTTGTTCACTTCAGTGGGACGCACTTCAAAATGGCGGCGGGGATCCCCGAGGGGCGGCGCGTGGGGAGGTCTAAAAGCGAAGTGGATCGCACCCCCAATGACTCGAGAGACGAGCTTATCTTTACTGTTCCTGGTACAATGTTGCACATGCGCGGTCGACACATACTGAAGTGATCACTCTCTGAGTTAAAGATTCGGTAATGTTCATGACCGACCCATCACTACTCCCGGGATTAACGGCCCTCTGATGAATCCTGACGTACGCGTAAATAAAACCTCTACGAGGAGTTCGAGTCTTACAGAAACAACAGCATGTCGTTGGATTCTCAAGAGCAATGAAGCTTCTCAAGTAAAGAAGCTTGACATCGCTCGAGCAAAGCAAGGGACTATCATTAAAGTGCGTGACAAGATCAAAAACGAAAGGGAATGAAAACACCAAAAGCAATGGGGTCAAGTTACAGTAAGAAATATATTTTTGATCCTTTTGTGGCAGAGACTCTTATGCAAAGCGACTTATGTTGCAGTATACTATACACTTGTTTCTGAGTAAGTGGGGTCGAACCCATGACCCGGACGTTGCTGGCGCTGTGCGCTAACCACTGAGCTACAGGAAAGCCCTGCACTTCTGCGATTCTCTACTGATGTGGATCGCTCATTCACTCGTGCGTGTTTGAATTCAAATCATCCCTTAAGAGTTGAGAGGTCAAGTTCAAACTCAGAAAACATATTTATTATTGCTTCAAACGGACTTCCAGATCCAGTCCCTCTGTCATGAAGACATTCTGGTGCTTTATCACATGTTTACATACATCTTCCCATTGATTGGCTTGCAGAGAAGATGTTACACACACACATTACCATGACAACTCAAATTTAGACTTCTTATAATAATATAACATGCGATATTTAAAGTGTGCATGGAAGCTCTATTATACATCTGTATCAAACCAGCAGTATCCCAGAATCTTTTTTCACTTTGCAGATAAAACTGCGTGCGTGCGCACGCACACACACACACACACCCACACACACACACTTCGTGAGCGCATTCCTACGAGTTGCTGTTTGCTGTAACTGCCAGGTAATAACATGTTTATATTTCATGAAAAATAATTAGCTTGAAGTCACCATTATGGTTATCATTGTGTCATTTAATAAAGCACTTTACTCTTATTTTTAAATGAACATTACAATAGACTACAATTACAATACAGCACGTAGAAGACCAACTGCTAAGATCATCACAGAACTAGTCAAACTGAGCCAGAAACTAACATGTTGTGGCTCACAAGCGAGCCAGAAGAACTTTGCTACTTGGGTGATTTCTTGAGGCCGCGGACGAATGATTTGATATAGCCCATATCGTATAGGAGACGCTTAAAACGACACTTACCGCGGAGGAGTTCAGGAAACGTCACTTATCTGAATTACTTGAGAGACATCGCTGAATCATTTCAAATCCGTTCACAGCAAGAACGAACGACAGGCGAATGTTCTGTTAAGTTTTAATTGGCGTATCGTGTTGTAAACATGAGGAAAAGTTTCCTTAATACACAATAAAATCATCGTGAGAACGTTACACAAAGCTTTAAAGTGTAACACTGTAAACAATGAAATGACATACTTTTGGAGAAGCACAATTTCTGTTGGTTCTAATGAATTCAGAGGACAGTCTCTCTATTAGCACAAATCAATAACGAAGCTGTTCTGTAGCCTCTGCCTCTTTATAAATAAGCAGAACCAAATCTGCTGTCAACAACTTATTTTTCAGTATCAGTAATACAGGTATTTTGGGGAAAATGTGAATAAATGCATTGCTGACTGATTTAAGGTGTGCTCCTAAATTTTTTGCTTGTCCTCCTAAACAATTCTGTCAGGGGTGACAGTGCTCCTAGTTAAAAGAGTTAGTCTGGAGCCCTGTACACCCCGTCCCATTTTTAGCGAGGGCAGGTTTTTGGAAATACTTCAGATTTGATCTACTCTATGGTGAGAAGGAGCTTGACAAGACGTATGCAAGGTTTGGAAAGCGAAGATGAAGCATTTTGACAACACTAAACGTAAAGACTCACATCTAACGCCATCATTCCAGCAAATTGGAATAAAATCTAAACATATATCACATCGAATTTGGAGGAAGAATCGTTATAAAAAATCGAACGTGACCCCAAGAATCAATATGAATCGAATTGTGAGGTACCAAAAGATTCCCACCCCTATCAGAAATTGTGCAACATTTGTTCACATTTATGAATTAGTCAAATAGTTTTATCCAAAACAACAAAATGTGATACATTTGATGAATTGTAATCATTCACAGGGGCGTAATTTCCACTGTGAACAAGGGGGGCATGTCCCCCCCACTTATCAAAATCCAGCTCGGGCCCCTCACTTTCAAATTGGTTTGTCATGATATTTAACCGCACGCCTTCCTCGCCACGGAGAAGTAGGACCAAGCAGGACACTGGGAGTCTGCCTGGGTCACTTCGCCATCACATGCACACTCTAAAAATTGATCACTGAAAGGTGGTTTTAGGTCACATGGTTTTGATTTGAATTGAATAGAAATAGTTTTTTACGTGGTGTTTGTTTCGGTAGGCTACGTTAAGCTCTTTCCTTATAATAGACTTATATGGGGAAGAAACACATTACACGTGATTTATTACTTTTTCTGTTTAATAAGGACTCGTTCTTTTAACAGCAGTTAGTGTTTATGACAAGAAAGTCATCCAACTTAGAGCTGCACGATTCTGGATAAATTGAGACGCCCGATTCTTTTGTTTCAAATAGAGATTGCGATTATTTTACATGCACAGGTGTGTGGGCTAATGAGTTTGAAGTGCACAGGTGACGGGGTTAAGCAGAAGATAAAAAGGCTGCCTGACGGGCTGTTCATTGTTCGAGAGCTTGGATGTGGGGTGAACGCTAAACGGCTGCTCGGGACAATTAGTGTCTCCGGCGGTGAAGATAGTCAGCAAGTGGGGGTAAGTGTGTTAGCTAGAGAGGGCCTATTTTCTGTGTAGGAGAGCTCCTGAGTCCGTGACTGAGATTGAAGACATCGCGTGGTTGTGTGGACCACAGGATGATAACCTGAAAGACTCTGTTACTGGCACTTTGTATCCTGAAAGACTCTGTTACCGGTAGTTCGTATCCCGAAAGGCTCGTTGAACGGCTGTGCCCCTATGCTGATGCCAGGGAAGCTTGGAGTATTGGCTGACTCCGAGTGCGACGGTTACTTGCTGGATGCCCCTGGGACTTGGCCGGTGGTGACGACTCAACGCATAAGAAGGGGGGTAATGTGTCTCGTATGAATGTGCTCGTGGTTTTAATTAAATAAAGCTTTGATAATTGTTCCCCTGGTGTTTTCTCTCTGACTGCCATTTGCCAGGTTGTTACAATAATAATGCTTTCTCTGCTTCTGCGGCAGCACCAGCACATATGATTATGTTGTTATGATTTTAGTCCTGTATAATAGACACACGAGAATCGTTGATTTTCATTAATGAGATCGTCTGAGTGTTCGAATCGAGATCAAGATCTTTTAACGATTAACCGTGCATTCAGGTTTACAAGCTAGGATTTCCTCCATTTCTCAGTCAATACTTGCATTTGCCCCTTCATGAACATCAACTTTTGCTACATAATCAAAAAAACGTTTTGGTGTCATGGTTTAATCAATTTAAACAATCAAAAGCAATGCAAAACATTAGAGGTGCTTCGATTGATCGTCGCCAATCACAATCGGCCGATAATCACTTTGGGAAGTCTGATGACGCAAAATGCACGAGACCTTTTTTTACGCGTTATGAAAATGGCATCTCTGGTCTGGCAATTCTACAAGGTGTGTGAAAAAGACAAAGCATTAGCAATCTGCAACGTGTGTACTAAGCAAATTCCACGAGGCGGGAAGCACCCAAAACATTCTAACACCATCAGCCTCGTCAGACTTTGAAGGTTAGTCATGTAACGGAGTGCGAGTAGTTTTCAATGTTAGCTAGCGCTCAGAGAGAGCGAGATAGTTCAGCAGCTCGAGCGGCAGAGGTCATGTTAACCGAAAATTCTCCGTGATTTGTTTTTACCAGTGATGGAAAAATCTGAAGGCAATCCATAATTTTGACGGACTACAACGAAGGCGATTTGTAAATGATGTTTTATTAACAAAGTTCGGGAGGAACCTAAGCATATAATCAGCACGCCGTTCCATCACCAGCAAAAACCTATCAGCCGAGCATGCAATCTGCACAACCATCTCGGCTGGTACATCATTAGCAATCACAGCACCTACCCTATCAGCTCAAGCAAGCTCTACCATAAAAAGACAAGCAGTCTTACCTGATGCTTCTCGCCAGATTAACATTGTTAATATTCATTTACGATGTCTGAGACTCAAGCAGTTCAAAGTGTATCGGCTATTCAAGATCCTTCGGCGACATCATGCGCACCCCAGCTCTCCAGTTCAGAGTCAGATTCTTCGGTCGATTCCCAAGCTTCGCCTCGGGGCTGCTCGGAGCGGCGCGCATCTAAGCGTAAGAGTTCGGCATCTCTCCCACCAGCGCGATCTCCACCCCATTCACCGGCGTCATCTTACGCCTCTGCAAACCCCAAGATGCCAACATTCCGCAAATGGACGGTCCAGAGTCTTCATAGGGCCCTCACCAACGCGGAAGTCCCATTCAGCAGGCGGATGTCAAAATTAGAGCTTTACACCCTCTACGTGTCGTCCCAGACAGACGCCCCGCCGGTCAGGTCGGACCGAATGGCTGCCAGCGACGAGTCAGGCTCGGCTAGGGGTCCAGTCCATTCCAGGCAAGAGCAATCTTCCGCCGCGGCTTGGCATGGCCTCCATCACTCGAGACGCCACCGCAGTCATCCAGCTAATCCAGGTACCGCACTAGTCGCGTTGGAAGCCGCGGACATCCCGGTTAAGCACCTCCGGCAGGCAGAGGTATCTCAGCTCTACGCGCATGACATCACAGCAAATGCAGTGGGTCCCCCAGGCAAGGCCGGCCAGAAAACTTCAGGAGCACCAGCTCATCAACACTTCTCTGGCGCGAGGCTGCCTTCGCTAGGGACACAATCGCTGGTCTCAGGACCACAATTCTTCGGTGCAGCTGCTGCTGCTAGCGCGACCCCGTCTCCGCTAGACACACAAGCGGCCGCCGTAAGATCCGCCTTTCCCGCCCCAGGCTCCTGGCCCGCAGCCGGAATCCGTTTCTAGCATGAGGATGCCTCCGCTAGAGTCAAGAGTTCCGGTCTCTGGACCTCATTTCTTCGGCGCCACTGCCAACGTAAGCATGAGCATGCCTCCGCACGACGCGCAATCGGCCGCCATTTCCTCCTCTCTCGCTCTTCAACAGGCACGCCCAGCATTCTCACTGGCTACAGCTATCGCGATGCCCGCACCTCCTAATGCGCCTGCGTTGGAACCTCCACAAGTCTCCAGCGGAGTCAGAGCACAGATTTTGGCAGGTGCGGATACCGATCTTTATTCTCTTCTTTCACCCCTGTCACCTCACATACGGAGATTTATCTTTCACTTTAAAAAATGCTTCACCCCTACACTTCCGCACGTTATCATTTCCCGAATTCACTCTAGCCTTCTCACGCTACACGGAAGTAATATGCACGGTGTTCCCCGATAGGAGACGCGAGCTAAGTGATTACTTGGCCCTCGTGGCTGAGCTCGCTCTCTCCTATGGAGGAACTCACTTTTATACATATCACAAGCTTTTCTCCGCCAAATGCGCATTTCGTGTGGCTCAGTGGAACCAGTTCGCTCGCCTGGTTTGCCCTGTATCACATTCCCATGCCAATAAAAAATTCAGATCTTACCTCTCGACTCCCGTGAAAATTTCTCGTTTGTCTCATGAGTTGTTTTCGCACCCTGACCGTTCATTGACCGTTCATTCGCACCCTGACTTCGTTCACTGATTATCTCCTGACCGGCCTTTCGAACGGCTTCGACCCCGGCGTCATAAGTCTCCCTTCGTAAAGCTTTATCTGCCCCAACCTACAGTCCACAATAAACGAACCGGAGGCAGTCGATAGCCTTTTACAGAAGGAGATCGATGCCAAATTTATTATCGGCCCCTTCGAGGTACCTCCATTCACCACTTATCGCATCAGCCCCATTGGCGTTGCTACCAGAAAATTTTCGGGCAAGAAACGTTTAATATTCGACCTCTCTTCTCCCCACGGTTCTTCATTTCCGAGCATTAACAGCTTAATTCCAATAGAAGAATTTTCCCTGCACTACCACAACATCGATCACGCAATCAAATTGATCAAAAAGGCTGGTCGAGGCGCCTGGCTAGCCAAAGTCGACATCACCTCCGCCTTCAAAGTCATGCCAATCCACCCAGCCTTCTGGCATCTTTTCGGGATACAATGGCGTAGAAAATTTTACTTCTCAGTCCGCCTAACTTTTGGCTGCAGAAGTAGCCCCAAAATTTTCGATGTATTGTCAGAGGCAATATGCTGGATTCTTTCCAATAATTACGCGATCCCATACCTAATCCACTTGTTGGACGATTTTTTGATAATCTCACCGCCAGATTCCGTGCCAAACGCGCATCTCACCATAGTCCAACGAGTTTTTGAGCAGCTCAACATTCCCCTCGCCCCAGACAAAACATCCGGACCAAGTGCATCCATAGAATTTCTCTGCATCAAATTAGACTCGCTCCAATTCCAGGCTTCTCTGCCAAAAGAAAAAATAGACAGAACGATCCTGATCGTTTCCTCTTTGAGAAATGTTTCCAGATGTTCGAAACGAGAGCTCCTGTCCGTGCTCGGCCACCTAAATTTCGCCATGCGTATAATCCCGCAAGGCCGCCCGTTCGTCTCGCACCTCCTCTCTCTCGCGTCCTCCACCCACGCACTAGAGGACATAGTCTTCTTGCCAAGATCATGCAGAGAAGAGCTGAGCTTATGGATAAAATTCCTTGGTCAATGGAATGGCTTGTCATTTTTTTACAGGGACATGATCTCCTCTCCCACCGACATTCGCCTATTCACTGACGCCGCCCCTTCAGTAGGTTTCGGAGGCTTCTACCAAGGTCGTTGGTTCGCGTCTGCTTGGCCCCATCAGCTCACTGGCCTACCACAGGATATCGCATCTTCGGCACTATTCGAGCTCTACCCCCTGGTGGTTGCGGCATACTTATGGGGCAAGGAATGGGCGGCTTCCAGCATCGTCGTGCATTGCGATAACGAGGCAGTCGTGCATTGCATTAACAAAGGGCGATCTCATTCCCCCGCCTTAATGCCATTCCTCAGACGTCTCATCTGGATCTCAGCATGCGACCAGTTCATAATAACAGCCAGACATATCCCTGGATCCAAGAACTTGATTGCTGACGCACTCTCTCGTTTTGCCTTCCAGAAGTTCAAGCTGCTAGCACCCGAAGCGGACCCTGTGCCCACCCCTGTTCCACCTTATTCGGAGTTGATCTTTCATTGAATCACCCGCTGCACAACCTTCTCGATGCCTCTCTCAATTCCATCACTCAGGCAGTTTCCCCCAGGACCCTGCAATCATACCTTACGGCGAGAAGCTTCAAATCATTTCACAGGGCTTTCAGCATTTCCTTCCCGGATTTTTCACTCCTCACCATCACCTCCTTCATCTCATTTCTCAACACTGCCAAAAGCCTTCAGGCCAGCTCCATCAGAGGTTACCTAAGCGGACTCCAGTTCTTCCACAAACTGATTTTCAACTCTACGTCGCCGGCCATAGCAAGCTCTCAAACATCAATGGTTATCCAAGGCATTCGAAGATCCCAACCCACCCGTCAGGATGTTAGGAGACCTATCACCCTGGAGATTCTCACCAAAGGTATCTCCACCCTCCGAAAGGGATACCACTCAAAGCATGTTGCCCGCACACTCGACGCCATGTTCACATTGGCGTTCTTCGGTTTTCTAAGATGCTCAGAGTTCTCAATCACATCCAATGACATTTGACCCCGCGGTTCACCCCACAGTGTATGACCTTCAAGTGCTGGATTCAGAGACAATTTCTTACTCGATTAAGCAAAGTAAGACTGACCAGACCAGGAGAGGCCATTTCATATATGTCTTCAACCTCCAGTCACAGATTCAGCCGTATGGAACCCTCCTAGCCTATCTTCGCTACAGGCAACCCCGGACAGCAGCCTTATCGGATCCCCTCTTTATCGACGAACATAACCGCCCGGCTTCACGATTCTGGTTCAGAAGCACCTCAAAGCCGTCCTGCTACAATCAGGAATCCCAGCAGAAAACTTTTCCGGTCACTCCTTCCGCATAGGCGCAGCCACCACAGCCCTCCAAAAGGGCTTATCTCAGCCACAGATCCAAGTCCTAGGCCGGTGGTCATCGGAGGCTTTTAGAAGCTACATTCGGACGGACTTGTCGCTCATCAGGAAAGTCCATCAAACCCTCCTTTCCCATATCGCCAGATAGTCGTGGCTGTCAGGGCAACCTCGGCCACGTTGACACAAGACTCCCAAGAAGGTCGTAACACCTCATTACATACTGGCTCAACATCTAGTCAGTTTGTTCGTCCAGACTCGTCATTCGGGAACGCCTTCGCAGGGGATGGCTCTCACATCGGAAGCTCTGCTGAGCCGGTATTCATTTCGGACGTCAGCACCGCCACATGAATATCTCACGAGGCAACCAGCTCCTCCATATCACAACGTTGGTCTCATCATCTCGAAGATAGCCTCATCGCAGCGACCATCCCCTCAGAGGCCTGTGCTTTCAACTATAGCCACGCTACAACAGACACCAATCTCCAGGAAGCCAGTATCTCAGCAGCAACCGCCCCGCAAGGGCCCGAGCTTCCAACTCGTGATCTGCAGCGCAGTCACATCTCGTCATGAAGTCAGTATCGCAGCGCGACCGCCCCGCAAGGGACCGAGCTTCCAACTCGTGATCTGCAGCGCAGTCACATCTCGTCATGAAGCCAGTATCTCAGCAGCAACCGCCCCGCAAGGGCCCGAGCTTCCAACTCGTGATCTGCAGCGCAGTCACATCTCGTCATGAAGCCAGTATCGCAGCGCGACCGCCCCGCAAGGGCCCGAGCTTCCAACTCGTGATCTGCAGCGCAGTCACATCTCGTCATGAAGCCAGATTCTTCAACTCGTGATCTGCAGCGCAGTCACATCTCGTCATGAAGCCAGCATCGCAGCAGCGACCGCCCCCGCAGGGGCCCGAGCTTCCAACTCGTGATCTGCAGCGCAGTCACATCTCCTCATGAAGCCAGTACAGCAGCAGCGACCGCCCCGCAGGGGCCCGTGGTTCCAACTCGAGTTCTGCAGCGCAGTAACATCTCGTCATGAAGAAAAAGGGGCCCACGCTCCAAATCATGCTTCGCATTGCAGACACCTCTAGCCATGAAGTCAGTAGCGCAGCAGCGACTGCCCCCGAAGGGGCTCGAGATTCCAACTAGTGCTCCGTAGCACAGACTCCACCCGTCATGAAGCCAGTACCGCAGCAGCGAATGCCCCTTAGTGGCAAGAAATTCCATCTAGTAATCTGAATCTGCAGACATCACTCATCACAGAGCCAGTATAGCAGCGCTCCGTGCTTTCAGCTAGTGCACTGCAGCAGCAGACACCAAACGACATGAAGCCTGCAGCATAGCAGCAACAGCCCCGCAGTGGCCCGAGCTTCCAACAAGTGTTCTGCAGCAGCAGACACCAATCATCATGATGCATGCATCACAGCAGTAACCGCCCCAGCGGGGCCCTCATCCTCTCGTAGTTACCTGCTTCCGGATTGCACCTCCGTAACGCCAAGCATGGTTTTTTGGTGGGATGTATGCGTACTTCGGCGGATGTTCAGTTTTATCAGCATTTGGGGGGTGTGTTCTGGGCTCGAGCCGGTTCCGAGCCCGGCGCACTTGCCCTGACCAGGGTAGAGTGCTCCGGGTTCGGATAGATCCGGTGAGCTCGGAGCCCACTCCCTACACAACACGCCAATACGCATAACATGCATACCCATGCTTTACCAATCTATCCCTATAACGGAGCTGTTTATCTGTGAGGGCGAACTCGTGAAATGATGTTTTATTAACAAAGTTCGGGAGGAACCTAAGCATATAATCAGCACGCCGTTCCATCACCAGCAAATACCTATCAGCCGAGCATGCAATCTGCACAACCATCTTGGCTGGTACATCATTAGCAATCACAGCACCTACCCTATCAGCTCAAGCAAGCTCTACCATAAAAAGACAAGCAGTCTTACCTGATGCTTCTCGCCAGATTAACATCCCTCCTCCACCTCGGCTCCTCTTACTTTCCTCAGTCCAGCTGGACCCTCGGGGGGGTGTGTTCTGGGCTCGAGCCGGTTCCGAGCCCGGCGCACTTGCCCTGACCAGGGTAGAGTGCTCCGGGTTCGGATAGATCCGGTGAGCTCGGAGCCCACTCCCTGCACAACACGCCAATACGCATAACATGCATACCCATGCTTACCAATCTATCCCTATAACGGAGCTGTTTATCTGTGAGGGCGAACTCGTGAATTCCTAGGCCTGGAGCGACGCGTCGATAACGTCGATGTCAAAATTTCGTCGACGTCATATTTTTGCATCGACGCTTCGCCTCACACATGTGGGAGACTAATACATTGCAGAATGGAGGACGAAACCTCCTCGCATAATTCCGAACAAACCCCCAATAAAGGAAAATAAATAATTTCAAAATCTTCGAAGGTATGGGAATACTTTCAATTTAGTCACAAACGCAAAGGTATCGTTATTTGCGCTCTTTGCCAGATGGAGTTGGCATACCACACCAGCACAACTTCAATGTGGGAGCATTTGAAACGGAGGCACCCCATTGTAACCCGCGAAGGAGACAATAACAAGTAAGTACTAACGTTGGGTAAATTAATTTCATGTTTGTGTAGTGTGTTGTGTAGCTTGAGCTCTGCGCACTTCGGTGGTGCTAGCTAACTATCTTAGCTCTCCGTGCAGTTTGTTAGCTACTGGCGCCTAGACAGCTGTGTTTAGCTAACGTTAGTTATCACCTAATTTTGGCTTGAATGGAAGCTAGCTTACGGCTGCAGAACACAGCTATCTATCGATAGTAGCGGACGTTAGCTAATGGGAACGTTAGCTACTAACCTAGCACGAACAAACTGCACATAGAGCTAAGATGCGTTGTTTACTTTGTAAGCCTAGCACCACCAAAGTGCACAGCTGCTAGATAGCCACGTTAGCATTCAAATAAACTAATCATTGCATAGCGCTGCAATGAGGTTAAGAGTATATTTAAAATACCCCACTGTCATAGCTGTTGTTCTAATATGCATTGCTTTTGTGTTTTCTAGGACAAAGCAAAGAACCATGGCGTCCTACCTTGGAAAAGAAACGCAATTCACACCACAGAAGGCAGCCGAACTGAGCAAAAGAATCTTGAGAGTAAGTAATTATTAGCTCACTGTTGCTTGCTTTAAGCATCTTTCAGGATGGAATGGCTGTGCCCATTTTTTGTGTCCTATCTTTATTAGCTAGAGTATGAGTGTTTCTTCAGTTAACTTGGCCCTTTCTTTGTGTCCTTGTTTGGATTGTCTAATAATTCATCTTTTTACACTGTAAGCAACATATGGCTTTATGAAAGGTGCTAAAGGATGTTATTGTTGTTATTAATACATTTTTTTATTATCTTACAGGTGATTGTCAAAGACATGAGGCCTTTGTCTCGTGTTGAGGGGGAAGCCTTCATAGACATAATCGAATATGCCTGCCCAGGCTTCAAATGTCCCTCCAGGTGTTGGTTCACAAAGCAGTTGGAGATGGCATATCAACATAATCTTGAAGATCTGAAGAAAGACCTAATATCTGTACAGTGCGCACTGCACAGTGTTTGTTTTTGCACTGCATTTTTTATCTTTTGTACAGGAGAGATTTATGTTGGGACTGTAAAAGCTGAAAACAGTATTTTTTTATTGTGTTAAACACTAAAGAATGTCTATACTGTGCACTGCACAGATTTTTTTTTGCGCTATAACTTTTTTGAACAAGAGAGTTATCTTGATACTGTAAAGGGTAAATAGTATAACAGTAAAATTATTTCATTTATTTTGTGTAAAGGAGAATATTTTTTTGCTGTGCAAAACTTGTTTAATAAAGTATATTATTAAGATTTTTTTGGTATTTATTTGAGATACATTAGGGTTTTTATCAATCGAGCAACCAAAAAAATAATCGTTAGATTAATCGTCAAATTAGGTGTTAGATTAGTCAACTAATCGATAAAATAATCGACAGATTAATCGTTTAATAAATTATCGTTTACCCCCAGCCGTAGTAATTCCCCGTTTTATCATTTCGTGTCATCAGAACGTGATCGTGAATGGACTGAACATGATTGTGAGGGGCAGGAGGTACGTTAGGCTATCGCGGAGGGACGTGTGTTTCCTATTCATTAGCTTAAGGCTCGGTTATACTTCACTTTCCGCGTCCGTGTCCGTCTCGCACACAAACGCGTCCGCACAGCTTCCTGCGCATACTACATTTCGGAGTTTGACACATGCGCAGAACAAATGAATATGTCTACTCCACCAGACTGTCAGTGGGCAGCACTGAGCTGCATTATTCACAGGCTCACTGCAATCAATGATAGAAAGGGCCGCTCCATTGCAGACGACAGAGATATAAAGAAGGAAAGGCAACCAGCGAGGATAGAAAAAATTATGCTTCTTTGCTTATTGTTCATGGAGGAAGAGGAAAATAAGAGAAAGAGGAGAAGACGAAGACAAAAGGGCAAGACACACTTTAAGACTGTTTTATTATTTTCCATCAGGTATGTTAGAATTGTCATTTGTTATATTTATGTTTTCTGCTATTTTGCCTTCCTGTCCGTAACTTCTCTTGCCCCTTTTCTCACTGGCTGTGCATGGGAGAGAACAGCGTCAGACCGGTTATATTAATGAACACTAATAACAGAAGCGTTAGTTTAGCTCTTTTATATTGGACCCGAGTTTGATAATAAAACAAGCAGATTGACAAGGAGACAATTGCAAGCAGGACTTCAGAGGACGTTTCATAGAAGTGTTTAAGAGGTAAGCGCACACAGCCGAAGTCATGAGAGCTGTTATTAGACAGTTGGTTATCTTAGAATGTGTGTCGCTGAATTCTTATTACCAGCTGTAGGACTGTGATGAAAGTGACAGTAGTTTAGTGCACAGCTCAGTCAAATGTTCACAAGCTCTGATAACCAAACACTACTCCAGTGGCTCTTCCTATTCTCTAAGGAAGGCTTCGCCACGTTTTTGGCATATTCCTTTGGGTGGAGGTTATTAAAAGCACTCTGAATAGTGACATCATGTACCCGGGAAGTAGAGGGCTGTAGTCCGATCCAGCCGTTGTCTGTAGTCCTTGAAAAGCCAATTCTTTTAAAGACGATATCTCGCTTGGCACTGAACTTTGAGCTTTATCATTTTGCAGGTATTGTTTCTGCTCTAACAGCAACATTACACACTAACTTAAGGTTGAAAAATGCCATCGCAGGGAATGTGGCCTTTCAAATTGTTTTTTTGTACTGTTTATGGGGTTTTAGATTTATATACAGTTTTAGACTTATGTACAGCACTTTGGTCAGTCTTGTGCCTGTTTAAAATGTGTTTTATATCTAAATGAACTTGAACTTGAACAATAAGTGCATGTTTATGTATTTATATCATGTGATCATATACTCCAGTGACTCAACTCAAAGACATTAGCCTTAAACATTTGGTCTGTTTTTATCATTTGTATTACTCGATATCCTTCATTCATTTTAAATCGCATTAATCTGAACCCCATCATATAATTTTGGTATAAATAGGTTCATGGCACATTTAAGGATCAGTAAGCACGTCATGCTCAGGACAAGAGATGTATTTCCTTGATGTTTTCTCATGCTTCTGCAGGCGGCAGTGGGGCTTCAGTCGGAGGATTCGGATACGACAAAATAAAACCGATTAATCAACCAAAACCCAGCCTGTACTGCCACAGATACAAACTCTTGTGTGGCTTCAGCTCCAGTGTCAGTTCCTCTTCCACTTCAGTTGCCTCGTCCCAGGTTTCCTTCGCAGTGTTCAAGTGTGATCCTCCATATTCTGCCGCCAGAGAGAACTGGATCTTGGCGATTAATGACGTGAGATCTCCAGGTTCAATCGTGGCTGATGCTCCAAACTTCCAGTTGTGTGTGATCTGTGTCATCTTCTCCTTGATGTATCCCACCTTCTTAATGATCTTCTTATGCCATTTCACTGGAGTGTTGCTGTCATTACTTATAGTTTTAATATTCTCATGACCATTACCATCAGGTTTATCGGGATCGTTGCATGTGTAGAATTCCACTCACCACTCCGAGACCGGCTTCAGGAAACAGCAGTCAGCTCCCAGACCCCAGTAATACAGACCATTACTGCAAATGGGATGAAGGTTGAATTCTCTTGTGCGTTTCTCAAACATGTATTTTGTACTTCTGAAGGTTCCCTTGATGATGAGGATGAAATACCCAAACCGTATCATTGACACAAACCCTATGCCCACATAACTGAGGTAGTGATCTCCACCCAGAAAGTCAGAATGAAGGTCCCAAACTTTAGCATTAGCATCTGTTGATAGATCTGTGACTATGCGGAGCGATTTACCCTTAATGATGCAAAAACTTCCTAACTGATCAGTAAGATAATGGTCTCCATTTTGGCAGGTGGGCTGCAGCTTGAATATAGTGAGGTCTGAACCTTTATGTAAATCACTTGCTGTATTTTTCACTGACAAAACATCATCCATCAGCAAACAATTCTCGGTACCTCAGACCTCATTAAACACCTCCCACAGTCCAACCATTGAACTCTCCTCTTACCCCACTTATGGACACTGAAGTCACCAGACTTCTCTCCAGCCACCCCACCACCTGTCCCCTTGA
The DNA here is from genome assembly GCA_006030095.1 of Triplophysa siluroides. Classification (NCBI taxonomy): domain Eukaryota; kingdom Metazoa; phylum Chordata; class Actinopteri; order Cypriniformes; family Nemacheilidae; genus Triplophysa; species Triplophysa siluroides. The sequence continues at coordinate 66,836 of VCII01000492.1, read as the reverse complement.
CCCTATCCCCTCCGATCTCCTTCAGGCCATATCCAGCTCACTCACACCTGCACTCACACACATCATCAACACACTTTTCCATCCACATTCAAACAGGCCCAGGTCACGCCCCTACTAAAGAAACCAACATTGGACCCTTCTACTCCCGACAGTTACAGACCTGTCTCTCTCCTCCCATTTATTGCAAATAGGTTTCTTCCTACCTTTCCCAGAACAAACTACTGGATGACAAGCATTCTGGCTTCAAAACTAACCACTCCACTGAGACGGCACTGCTATCGGTCTCAGAAGCACTGCGGCTAGCAAAGGCGGAATCTAAATCCTCGGTCCTGATTCTGCTAGACCTATCTGCAGCGTTTGATGCTGTCAATCACCAGATACTGCTAGCAACCCTGTCATCGCTAGGAATCTCAGGCTCTCCCCTCCGCTGGTTTAAATCCTACCTCTCTGGCAGATCCTTCAGGGTGTCATGGAGGGGCTCGCTGTCCACTGCTGAGGGGTCGGTGCTTGGTCGGTGCTTTTTTCCATCTGCACGACATCCTTTGGGACCCATCATACAGGCACATGGCTTCTCATATCACTGTTATGCTGACGACACCCAGATCTGCATCTCGTTTTACTCAGATGATACCACTGTAGCAGCTCGCATTACAGCCTGCCTCGAGGACATCTCAGCTTGGATGAGAGGGCATCAACTCCAGCTGAACCCTGCCAAGACAGAACTACTCGTTTTTTCGGCACACCCTACGGTCCAACACGATCTCAACATCCATCTTGGCAATACCACAATCACTCCTTCCAAAACAGCCAGGAACCTCTGAGTCATATTTGATGAACAGCTGTCCTTCAATGATCACATTGCAAAGACAACACGGTCATGCCGATATGCCTTATTCAACATTAGAAAGGTCAGACCCTATCTCACTGAGCATGCGGCACAACTCCTTGTCCAGGCCCTGGTGATCTCAAGGTTGGACTACTGCAATGCTCTCCTTGCTGGTCTTCCTGCAAAGTCTATCAAATCGCTCCAGCTAGTTCAGAACGCAGCAGCACGCCTCGTCTTCCAACAGCCCAAAAGGGCTCATGTGACTCCTTTTCATATCTCTTCACAAGCCCGTATCAGATTCAAGTCACTAATGCTTGCCTACAGGACTATCACTGGATCTGCACCGGCTTACTTTCACACTCTCCTGCACTCCTACACCTCATCAAGATCCCTGAGTTCAGCAAACCAGCGGCGTCTTGTATTGCCTTCCCATAAGGGCAGTAAATCGCTCTCTCCCTCATTCTCATTCACAACTCCTTCATGGTGGAACATTCTTCCTAACTCTGTCCGGTCAACCACATCTCTCACAACATTTAAAAAACTACTTAAAACCCTCTTCTGTGAATACTTGACAGACAAATTAAGAAAAAAAAACACTAACCCTTTCTCTCAACAGGTAGTGGTCTAGCTTTGTTGAAACCAGTAACTTTGTATTGGCACTTAATGTATTATGGCTCCTGTATGACATATCGCTTATTGCTCCTTAAACTCTTTGTAAGTCGCTTTGGATAAAAGCGTCTGCTAAATGTAAATGTAAATGTCCTCATATAGCAGCCCAGATCAGAGCGGATTATATACGTGTAGTTGTCTGATCCACAGAAATCAACACCTTTAATTTTGTTCTTGGGGATAATGTCTCTCAAGATTCTCAATTAGCTCACACTTGAGATCCACATTTCCTGCAAAAATCCATATAAAGAATTTTTGAGTAGTTGAAACATCTGTATTTGAACTTTGACTCAGACATCAAGAATCAGTGAATGAATCTCAACAGTGGTGAGCAACAAATGAAAAGCTTACAGCTGCAATGCATGCTGGGAGTCATGGATGAGTTTTGTGCTTTGATGGTACCCAGAATGCATTGCGTTTATCTTAAGAGGGTTTCTTTTGGTTGTCTATTTTATTCTTGATGTCTGCTAAGTCCATGTGACGAATGTGCTGTTAAAAATCTTCAGTATATAATTTTATTTCATACAATATTATAAATGAGGATGACTAAATCGCTTTAAATCAGTATCTAAACCCTGAAACCGTAATGACATTGCCAACAAAAAAATTTGATCGAAGCAATCTTGCTGAGCTTTTTTCCACCTATTTTGTGTGTGATTCACAAGTTTTAATAAATATAAGTTTAAAGACTTAAGTTTAGAAGCAAAGGGTCAAGTTCCCAACTAAAGCAAACACTCATCACCATAATGGTGACTCAACAAAAACCATCAACATGTAAACTTGTGTTCATTCTCACTAAGAACTTTCGTAGACGTCCCACAGAAATAAAGTGACAGTGGTGTCTGGAAGTGAAGGTGACAATAGTGTTTGTGGAAAAAACTCCTTGTAAAAACTATGGAATTTCACTGTTCATTTTACAGTGTACTTTTACGGAAGTTTACTTTTACGAACAGGTTTTTTCCGAGAAAACTATAGAATTTCAGGCATTTTTCAGCATTCATGTGGACATATGTCCAAGTATGACAAACATATTTACATGGAAAAGTTTGGATCATGGCAGTGGATGTGATGGCCGCGGCTCTTCTTCTATCAGTCTGACAGAGAAAGAGAGAGAGTAGGGCAAAATTCGATTTTAAAATATTCATTAACTCTTTCCCGGCCAGCCTTCTTTAAAATAAGTTTCGGCAGTGTTTTGTAACATTTTCACCAAACTTTAATGGCTCATAGTACATTCTCTGTAATGAATATATGGACAAACAATATCATTTTTCTTTTTTTATCACCCCTTCAGTATCACGTGGGTAGGTTTCTTCAAAAATGCATCACTTTGATTAAACAGCTGAGATGATTCACATTTTTTGTCAAAGATTTCACCCAGATTACACTCAGAACAATCTTTAAAACAGATCAAATATATATGTTCTAGGTTCTGGGATTCTGTACTTTTTCCCAAAGGTGTGTAACAGCGCCACCTGCTGTACAACAGTACAAACACTGATTGGCGTAATAATGTCTTTGGCAGGGAACCGTTGATTTTTAAATGACAAGATTATTCGTCAATGGTGGGGAAAGAGTTAAAACATGTTCCCAAACATTAATAATAACATTAATAATTGTGACACTTCTTGAACCAAATATCATTATTGACAAATATCCATTTATTGGAATGTTTGTAATAAAGCAATAAGCCGTGTGAACCAGTGGGTTACAGTCAGAGGTGGAAAGTTCAGGGGCCAAAGAGTAAACGTCCTGCCATATATATGTTTCACAAGCAAGTCTCAAGTCACATCCCAAGTCCTCAAAGAGTTCAAGTTAATGAGACAATTGAGTGAGTAATGAAGTGATGATTGAGCTTTAGTGATGAACACCTGCTGTTAAAAATCAACATCACTGAAGAAAAGAGAAACACAAGAACTACAACTGACTTCAGCCACAGCCTTGGATGACATCAGCTGGAAGAAAAAACAACAACAACAACATTGCCACCATAAATGTGGTCAGTGTTTGCTTTAGTTGGGCTCTTGAGCCTTTGAGGGACTCAAAGATATTTGCCTCTGAGCAATTACAATATTGTTTCACAGCAAACATTTGTGCAATACTGAATCAAATCTTAAAGGAGCAGAATAGTTTATGATATAGATGATTGAGTGTCTCTGGTTTAAATCTCTCTGAGTTTATTAACTACATTTAGATATAAAAAAAAATCTCCTAAATTAATGCCACCAAAATGCTTTAATATAGGGATTAAAAAAACCTGATCTGGCTTTTACACATGACCATTTATCATATGAACCTCCACAGTGGTGACAATATTAATGCATACTCAATTGCATGATGGGAGTTTTTCAAACATTGCAGCATTTTGTTGATTGTCACCATTTTTGAGCTTCATGTGCTGGTTCTTGATGTCTGTGTGTGTCAAGTAAGTGCTGGAGTTAAAATGTTGTATGTGTTACATTGATTTGAAGTTCATGGACTGTAAATGTTTGAAATATAATTTGTGTGAATGCTGTAGTGTCACAGGGTTGACAGACGTGAATAAAAAAAGATATTTTGTGTTTTAACAGGTCAGCGCCTGATGATTATCTCATCATATGAAAACAGTGAAGAGTTACTCACTGCACAGCACTGATCTCTCTGCTTTACATCAGCACATGCATTGTTAAAAATCTTATTTTTTTCGAAAAGAGATAGAAATCAGATTCTTGATTGTTTTAAACATCAAACATGTATTACCGTTATATATTTAAACTATATATTTAACAATCTAAATGTGATCTGTCTCTATAATTTAGGCTTTAGATCATGTTCTCGGCTCATGGCTTTTCTCACTGAACTCCACACATCTTCTGTTTTGCTAGTTTTCTTGTGGCTCTGATAGCAAGTCTAAGTGCCGTTCTGGAAGTGATTCCTTTACTCTCAGCTTCCTTTATGGTGCTTTCTCTCTCTTCTCTTGTCACCGATATCTTCCCCAATATTGTAGCTAAAGCTGTTATGTAAATACTCCCTATCACAAACTTAGCTTCCTCTCTTGACTCTTCTGCTAAACTCCAGTATATTTTCTGCCATTCAGTTTGAACGACACTTTTGTTCTTCTCTTTGTGACTCTTAACTTTCTCATCTAATTTCTGTTTCTGAATCTCCTGAACACACTTCTCTGTCTCCTCAAACATGTCATTGGAGAAGTACATGTTTTCATTTTCTGCCACCATTGTCTCTATTTTACCGAGCAAATCTTTATACTGTGGATATTTGGCTAATTCATTGTCCAAACAGAACACCCTGTTTCCACAACTTCTAACAAGATCTAGAAGATCTGGATCACCATTTTGTAGAAAATCCTCAATGGTTTTCTTTTCCTTCTCCAACTGATCCTTATGTGTGAAGAGGATCATGGAGTATTTCTCGATCTCTTCTCCGAACACTTCTTTGAGATGCTTGACTGTGTGTTTCTCTTCCTCAGTGAATCGACCAATCTTAATCACGATGAGAAATGCGTGCGGTCCAGGAGACGAGTGGATCATACATTGCAATATTTCTTGCACGACCTCCTCTTGACTGAGTCTATTATCGTAGAGTCCAGGTGTGTCGATCACTGAGATGGCTTTACCGGTCCTCACGCTGGATTCTGACCTGCAGTGTTTGGTCTGAGAGTTTGAGCTGGTGGTGGAGTCGAACACCTTTCTGCCGAGGATCGTGTTTCCTGTGGCACTTTTCCCAGCTCCAGTTTTCCCCAGTAACACCAGTCTGAGCTGATCATCACCTGCTGGGTTCTTTTCTGAAACTACAACATGTGAAATTAATATGTTTGTTAAACCACAACAATCTTTCTATCAGCTCATTCTCTTTATACCGCAGGTCAGGGCTGTCGCTAGACCACTTTTAATTGGGCTTGCTAAATTGTTTTAACAATTTATTTATTTTACAGTGTAATCATTGATAATAGTGGCAAAAAATGGATCTATGCAACGTAGGCTCTCGTAAAAGTGACGCAGTCGCACACTTTAACCAGTCCAAAACACAAACTCGTGCCGTATTTTCTCGCAGAAATCTGTACGTGTGCGTCTGTGTGATTCCTTCCAACAACTGCAGAGCACACAGGCGCACAAAGGATGACGACATGCGACTGATGTTGGCTTTGAAAACATGACAAAACTAAACCCGGATAGCGGATAACTTAGAAATGTCAACAAATCAGCATTATTGTGACCAGTGTTTGATTTAGTTAAGTTAATGTTCTGTACTTTCAGAAAATAAATTAATATTTAATTTACTAGCTCTAATTTATGACATCACATAAAACGTTGTCAGTACCTATGGCTGAAACAACTATGTGCTATTATATTATGCCTACATTGGATAAGAAAATATTGTGTTTTTAAGATCAAATATGCTCGAGCTGTTAGTTTGTGCCTTGAAAAAAAGTCATTATTGATTGTTATCATTGTGTAATGTAGAATGAAGGCAGATGTGCAAGAAAAAAAATATCTCTGCTTGAATTATTTCCATACAGTGCACACAACCATGTTAATAAAGTTTATGTTACGTATAACGAGGATACTGTACTATTTGTTTTAAATACATAATGTTAACCCTCTCCAGTCTTGTTGCACTGTATTAAGCAAGGGAAGTTTGTATAGTGCATTGTGTTTTATACTTACAGCAGGTATTTTAGAAAAAAACGTGATAGTAAAAGTCATAGGGCCTGTGCTCTAGAGCATTAGGTCTAGCACGCCCCTGCTGTAGGTTCACTGTGATATATTAAAGGGATACTTCACCCAAACTTGAAAGTTCTGTAATCACCACCCTCAGATTGTTCCAAACCAGTATAAATCTCTTTGTTCTGCTAAACACAAAGGAAGATATTTGTAAGAATGTCAGTAACCAAACAGATCTCATCCCCCATTGACTCCTATAGTATTTATTTTTTCCTATATGGCAATAAAATGAGATCTGTTTGATTACTGACATTATTACAAATATCTTGGTTTGGAACAATCTGAGCCTTAGTAAATGATAACAGAATTTTCAACAATCACTTTGATGATGCAATTATTAAAATGATTGACTCTTCCCAGCAAACAAAGGCGCGAGTCCAAAAGACGTCTTTTCAACGTTGTTGATGACGCTGCATAGACGTCCCTTAAGGAGCCAGAATGTTAGTTTTTACAACGTCTGTTTATGACGTCTTCTGAACGTGTGCTATTGTTGTCCATGTGATTTCTATAGTTGTGTTGGACTGATATCACTTTTGCACCTGCAAATAATGTTGAAATTTTATTAATCCACCATTATTGTGATCAGTGTTTGCTTTAGTTGGGCTCTTAACACTTGACCTTCATTATATGAATCCTCTTTCAGACAATAGTGTATTAGAAATAACACTTGTTTGTCAATAAAGAAAGAGAAGGGGAAGAGTGGATTGAGTTGCTTTTATTATATTTATTAAGTCATATTAAAATTGATGAGGCTTGGTTAGATAAAACTAGATCATACATGACTGATGGGAGTGCTTTAGGTAGCAAATGCACAAGCACTGAATCAAAATTATCCTCAATTCTTCCTTGACACACTTTAGCATCAACACTCATCATACAAACCTCAACAATGGTGACAATAAAAAGATATTAGATCAATTGCAATGCATGCTGGGAATCATGAATGAGTTTTGTACTATGATGTCACCCAGCATGCGTTGCAGCACGAAGTATTCTTCTGTTGGTTGTCACCATTGTTGAGTTTCATACATTAATTCTTCATGTCTTTGTGTGTTTTATTTGCTTGTGGGGTTCAATCGTTTGAAAATGTATTTTAGAAAATTACTAAGAAATGTTACAGTCAGATTATGGATTAAACCTCATATTATGCATTAGAAAATTGATCATCCAACATTTGGACAACAATGAAACACACTCATGATAAATTAAAATACCCACATATAAGTATAAAATATTCACAGCTGATTTCATTGGAATTGAGTTTTCTTTGGCCATTTAAACAGTGTGTCAAGACACATTTGTAATGGCAAAGTTCATCCATCATATGTGTAAAATAAAAGAGTCAAGAGCCCAACTAAAGCAAACACTGATCACAATAATGGTGGATTAATTAAATTTCAACATTATTTGCAGGTGCAAAAGTGATATCAGTCCAACACAACTATAGAAATCACCTGGACAACAATAGCACACGTTCAGAAGACGTCTTAAAAAGACGTTGTAAAAACGTACATTCTGGCTCCTCAAGGGACGTCTATGCAACGTCATCAACGACCATGAAAAGACGTCTTTTGGACTTGCCTTTGTTTGCAGGGTTAAGACGAATAAAGTGTGATGTAACTCATTTAAAAAGCAACAACAACTTACAATCAACAATTGTGTCCTTACTGTCACTTCTTTTCATTTGTGCCATCAGAAATTGTCCTCCATTGTCTGCTGTCATTTTATCGATCTTGTCTAGTAGTTTTGTGACCTGATCATCCATCCCTTTAGACTTATTATCAAAACAATGAGTTTTCCCCTGAAAGGTAACAGCCAGCTGCTGAAGATCTGTGTGGCTTTGTAGATGTTCATCAATGGTCTGTTCTTGCTCCTCCAGATCATCTCTGTGTGTGAACAGAAGCATGATATAATTCTGAACTTCAGGACCTAATGAAGATCTTATTAAATATAAAATCTCCTCTTCATTGTCCACATCATTATATAAAGGCACGACCAGCAGAACTGCATTGAGACCTGCTTCACACAAAGAGAGGACTTTCTTTCTCACGGTCTCTAGCTCGTCTTTAGTCAGGTCTGAATCCAGCAGATCTGGAGTATCGATCACATGCACTTGTTTTTCACCAACGCGTGTTACTTCTTCACACACTTTAGCTTTATCTTTTTTAACTTTAAACTTCTTCTGTCCCAGTATAGTGTTCCAGATGAACTTTTCCCAGAACTCTTCCTCCCGAGCAGAAGAATCCTCATAACAGATTCATCCGGCCTGCAGCTGACAGCTGACAAATCTGAAACATAGGAAAACTGATTTTAATGTTGTTATAATGTCTCTGTTTATCAGAACTCTGCTAGCAAATCTGCTCTGGCACTTTACAGCCCCAGTGAGCGCTTGCCTAAGGAAAAATGTTGAAATGTTGATCACTTTTGCAAATGCTATTAATGTTGAAAACATGTAAGTGGCTTTGGATGAAAGCGTCTGCTAAATGACTAAATGTAAATGTTGAAATTTCAATCAAACAACCATTATTGTGATCAGTGTTTGATTTAGAGCTCTTGACTCTTAACGCAAGTTTTCTTTGGTATCTGATTGGATTTCACTGACATTTATTGACACATTCTTGTGTTCGATATCACTTCTGAGTGATTGCATACAAATTTAATAGTAATTTTTAACCAGATTGATGTGGTTAGGAATTGGTAAAATGTGTCTGGCACTTGAAATATTAATCTATGCATGCAGTTTAAATCCTGGCTTTTAAACATGGGAAGTACTTTCTGAACACACCCATGGACCCCCAGCAAAAGCACTAACCACCATGACATTCAACAAAAGTTAGGTATTAACTCTTCATTATTCTATGTGTTGTATTAAATGATGGCATGTGTGGAGTTCACTGGTGAGATGTTATTTTGGACACAGTGTCTGAATGTGGACTATAGATTCGGTCATCCAAAAATTTAACTAAGTGTTTTTTTTACATTACACATTAAACAGATCTATTTACAAAAAAATGTAAGTTCCAAGGTGGACTTAAAATGCAATAATATATATATGTGACCCTAGACAACAAAACCAGTCTTATGGGTCAATTTTTTAAAATCGAGATTTTTACATCATCTGAAAGCTTTCTATTGATATATGAGTTGTTACGGATAGGACAATATATGGCGGAGATACAGACGTTTATAAATTACAGACGTTTAGTGCAAACAAATCTAAACACTGAGAAAATGGCCTTTAAAGTTGTCCAGCAGAGGCGCTGTAGCAGGCAGTTCATTCTCAAAAATAAAGTTTTAATATATTTAAGGTAGGAAATTTACAAAATGTCTTCATGGAACATGGTCTTTACTTCATATCCCTAATGAATTTTGGCATAAAAGAAAAATCGATAAGTTTGACCCATACAATGTATTTTTGTCTTTTACTAAAAATGTTCCCGTGCGGCTTAAGACTGGTTTTGTGATCCAGGGTCACATATATTACCCTGAATGCAGTTTTGAATCTAGATTTCAACACTGTATTAATGTTTTAATAGAAAACACAGCAGATCCTCAGAAGATATTTCTGTTATCTGGGAATGAATCATGTTTTGTGTTGCATAAACATGTAAATAGACTCTTACCATGAACTTGTTCAGGCCCCTCCGCCATCTTTATATCAGACACAGATCACAACAGAGCCAGAAAAATGCTTTGCTGACAAACAAATAATACAGCCGATTACACAAGCAAATCTCTGTAAGTAGGCTGTACTGACTTTAATGATTTATCACTAAATAAAAGCGTTAACGCCAAGTATTGTTGCAGGAAATCTCACGGAGACGAGCTGCTGTCTGGAGCTTCCTGTATGTGTAACTTTCACTTTCTGTTCTTTACAGTAAAACTGCTCCTCCCCATTACAGCTGCTGTTGTCCAATCAAAACCTTTTCACAGAACCAAGACACACACGCAACATCTCGCACACAGTCAGCAGATAGCACCAGAGAAACATGTCTTCAGAAGATGAAGGTGTTTAAATTAGGGCTTTGTGGATTAATCCTGGGTGTTTTCAATTCGCTTGTTAAATGAAAAGGATCAATCCTCACACAAGGGATTATATTTCAAAATTTAGTAAAACTAATCTTAGTTAATAATAATTATTACCCAAGTAGTAAAGTTTTTCTGGCTCAGATCTGACCCACACACTGATGCACTGAAAAAGAATCATTCACTCAACTTGACTCAGAGTCATCTGAACAGAGTCATCTTGTTGATCTCAAGATCTCACCAGAGGAGAATGAAACACAAACATCTTTACCATCTTCACTTATTACAGACCCACTTTCATGTGTGTGTGTTTTACTCTAGTTTATATGTGACGTGATGTCATCATCATTGTGATCAGTGTCAAGAGGTCTTGTGTTAAGCAAGCTCTCAGGTGAAACCAAAGGTTTGGAGCGAGATTACATTTGTCCCACCCAATGCTCTCAAGTTTTTGGTAGCAGTTCATTTTTATCTGTAATTGACTGGCACTAATAGAAATGATAACAGTGGGTAAATCAGTGAAAAGACAGACAAATTAATCCAAATAAAATGAATAGTTTTATATATTTAGAAATGATTTATCAGAAATGATCATTTATAAAAAACAAACAAGGTAATGTAACAGCAGTGCTCTGAACACACACAGGAGGGTTTCAGAACTTGCCCTGAGCATGTATTCTGTGTCAATGTGTGTGTGAAACGTTACTGACATGATTGAAGAGAGGTGGTCTTAAAGGCGGAGTGTCTGATTTCTCTGAGCCCTCGTGATGTTCAAATCACCAAAACAGAAACACCCGCACCCCCATCTTTGCTTTCTCAACTAATGTCCGTCCTGTGCACTGTGCACCTTACTGCTGATTGGCTACAAGTTTGCTTTGGTACTCGGACACCACGCCTTTAACATAGCTGAAAAAATAAGAATGCAGGAGAATTCAAATGAATGAAATACATCTCTTGTACTTTTCTGAGTTTCATCGCCAAAGCTTAACTAAAGCTTCTGCTTGTAAAGAGTCTTTAACAGCATCAATAACAATTAAGCACTCATTTAGCTATAGGCCATTAACACAGTCCATGTGACATCACTAAAGGTGGTGAGTAGACGCCTAAACCGTTTTCTGCTTTACGGGAGCAATGGACTTATTGAAGTTCACAACATCACTGTGGAAGTTTCCAACAATCACAAGAGTGTGGAAAATCATTAACAGACGAAGGTATCCAAACTTGAAAAGGGATATCAATTCTTCAATGAAAATTACATCTTTAATTATGAAGGTTCCCTGCAAACAAAGGCAAGTCCAAAAGACGTCTTTTCTCCGTCGTTGATGACGTTGCATAGACGTCCCCTGAGGAGCCAGAATGTAAGTTCTTACAATGTATTTTTAAGACGTCTTCTGAACGTGTGCTATTGATGTCCAGGTGATCTCTATAATTGTCTTGCACTAATATCACTATCGCACCTGCAATTAATGTTAAAATTTAATTAATCCACCATTATTGTGATCAGTGTTTGCTTTAGTTGGGCATCTGACTCTAATATGTCACTGATAAATGGGAGTAGTTCTCCTTTACAAATGTATCTTAACACACTGTTTTAATTGCCAAAGAAAACTAATCACAGTGAGATCATCAAGTGAACATTTTCTTTGAGAAATTAATGTGCTCACTAATGTTGTTGTACAAATTTTGGCAGATCAATATTCTTCTGCATATTATGAGGTAAATGCAATGTTATGTCTGTGACATTTCTTAATTTTTTTTATATATTTTCAAACAATTGATCAGCGTCTGCAAATAAAACACACAAAGACATGATGAATTAGTGTATGAAACTCAACAATGGTGACAACCAACAGAAGATACTTCATGCTGCAATGCATGCTGGGTGACATCATAGTACAAAACTCATTCATGACTCCCAGCATGCATTGCAGTGGATCTGTTTATCTTAAGTTTTTATTAATTGTCACCATTGTTGAGGTTTGTATGATGAGTGTTGATGTCTAAGTGTGTCAGGAAGAATATTAGATGATTTTGGTTCAATGCTTATGAATTTGCAAACCACATCAGTCATGTATGATCTAGTTTCATCAAACCAAACTTAAACATTTAATATGAAATACTACAAAATCAAATCTTACTTCTCTTCACCATCTCTCTCAGGAAACCAGGAACTGGTTGTAAGGGTTATAAGCCCTTGCTTGCAGTTTAGGCGATTAGTCATGACTAGCTGGACATTCCTGCTTAAAGTTTTATGAGGTATACAGGAAAAATATGTCCGAATGGGTAAATGAAATGATTAAAATGTAAATTAGGCATATTTAGATGTTAAAGTGTTTCTATTTATAGAATGTCTAAACAGAAAACGTATCAGTGGTCCTGCGCTTGACGGAATTGCTTTTATTCATATTTTTGTCTGAGGTAAATTTTCAGCTAAAAGTCATCATTTGGGCCTAATACATAAGATTTATGTATTTTGATTGCATATAGAATTTCCATCCATTTGGATTACATACGTTTAACCTAAAAAAATGATTTTCATAAATACACTTTAGATAAAACTCATAAAAAATAGACACATGTAATAATGCTTCGGCAAAATCGCTTTTTTAAATGTCGTGGCTTCTTGTATCATCTGGTTAGATCACAGTGTTAGAAGGGAAGGAATTTATTTCTTATTATTCTTATTTCGTAGTTATATTTGTTTTTCTGAATGCTTCTTTCATTTACTGTCTGTGTTTCTGACTTTTTCTTTCGAAAGTTTTGACCAAGATAAACTCATTTCAGAACCTTTTGTGTCTGATCATTTTTAGGTAAATTCTACCTTCTCTGAATAATATTTAAAGTTTTAATTATTCTTTTGGATTATTTGTTATTCATTTTTAATTAACTAGACCTTAGAACCTTAAGTCAATTTGATTGTGTCACTATTTACATTTACTCAATTTTATTGTGTAACTTTTAAGCAATAAAATTGATTTAAATCTACTCATTTCTAATAAGTTGTTTTTAATTAAAAGAATTGCTTGTAATCTCTTGCCTTAATTTTATTGAGTAGATATAAGGTATTACTTTTTACAGTGCATACGGTTTGGGCAGCTTGCATGTTTTGGAAGGCTCTGTGAATGCTGAAAGGTATATAAAGGTTTTAGAGCAACATATGCTTTCCTCCAAACGACGTCTATTTCAGGGAAGGCCTTGTATACTTCAGCAGGACAATGCAAAACCACATACTGCAGCTATTACAACAGCATGGCTTCGTCGTAGAAGAGTCCAGGTACTGAATTGGCCTGCCTGCAGTCCAGATCTTTCACCTGTAGAGAACATTTGGTGCATCATTAAACCAAAAAAACCTTCTAACTTAGCTCTGTATACTGTGGTAGGCTTTATGAAACCAGTTTTACTGCACTTATGCTTTTTGTTGTACTTGTGTTGTCCCAATTGCTTCAATTGTTTATCCCATCTGTAAGTCGCTTTGGATAAAAGCGTCTGCCAAATGACTAAATGTAAATGTAAATCATTAAACAAAAACCACAAGTTTTTTTTTTACAATTAACGTTACGTATTCTGCGGTACATTTAGTAGCTAGGTGGCTTGTTATCCGGATAGCTAAATAAAGCTGTTGGTGACCTTTGAAAATATAGATAGATCGCTGTATAATTCAGTGTATTATTCGCAGTGGTGGACAGTAATGACGTTTTTACTTTTTATTAGATTACATAAAGCATATCGTTGCTCCTTATTTTGAAATAAAGAAATCACCATGTGCCCCTCATGAAAATTGATTATTAAACTGATTATTTTGAATGAACCGGGTAAATCGGTTCGCAAATCACACCAAATGATTCATTTGCGATTGTATGAACCACTCAATGATTCAAATGAGCCGTTCAGAGCGAGTCTTCATTGAACTGAATTCACGAGCGTGACAGGCGATCCCCTGAGCGCGCGCGCGAAAAGTAAGTTACTAATGTCCAGTTTTGGGATAATCTTTGTAACTGAAAATCACACTTAGGTCAAAACTCTCAGTTGTTGGTGAAGTCTTAATCTGCTGAAATGCTTGAATGCGGACACATCAAAGTCAATGTGAAATGTTTGGGTGAAAAGACGAAACATTATAGTAACACAAGTTAAAAAGTAATTAAAAACGCATGCATCATTCATCGTCCCCGTTGATGTAGCATTATAATGTTATGCATTTAGCCCTGCGTGACCCCTGTTTTTAACTTGTTTGTCAACACATTACATATGTGACAAACACTAAGCCGAAATAACTTATTTATTTACTTATTTAAAAAAATGTATCTAACCTGAGAGACTACATGATGGAATAAGAAAGGACGTGATGTACATGCTTACTATCAGTGATGCCTGCTGGGGTCGTTTTACCCACAGACTAGGTTTAATAAATAATTATGGAAATATATTTTCCATAAAATGTACTCCCTAAATACAGTTTGTATTCTTATGTCAAATGTAACTCAGATTTTCTGCAAAACATCAAGCTTTAAAACACTTTTCCGTCAACCAATGAAAATGAGATAACTTATAGTAAAACGTTGACTTATCAGGTTAGTCTTTCCATGTAGCACCAACTTGTGCCAAAGCCATGCTTGCATATGAGTGCGTATTACTACATTTATTTATGTATTGTACATGCATTTAATGTAGCAGCCGTACCTGCCACAGAATGAGTGGAGCTTGAGCCAATGATACCTGCCCATGTGGCTAGACTTTATAGTAACAACCTAGTTTTAAAAAGTTCATTTATGTTATAATGATATGTAACGTTATAATTTGACCTCTTTTTACTGGATCATATGGTACAAAAACATGTTGTATTACTTTTTTTCTTCTGTTTAGAGATGCTGGGAAACATCACAACCTGATAAGTGTTGCATTCAAGACATGCCCACTCTGCAAACAACTCCAGCCGTAGTAATGTGTCTTTATAATGACACTTGACGCCAAATGGCGTGAGGTTTAGCCTCTTCCGGGTCCAAGTGCTCCGCTCGATGGTTCCGTATAGCCAAATAACAATGGCGGAACCTGTGTCTATTTACTATTTACTTATTACTTATGAACTTATTGGGCAAATCTGTTTCAATTTTGCGGTTTCCATCAACCTTTTCTAATGTGATACTTCAAAAAGTGTAGAAAAATACATTGATGAAAACATGACTGATGAAACAGAAATAAATATCACAATGAAAGCATTTTGTTTTTATATTTAGTCATAAACCAGTAGTAATTGTAATGGTAAATGATTACAATAGAATCATGTGTGACCACTTTTGATGCCAGAAAGGAGCTCCACTCTGCCTTTACCAAACATTCAAAATTTGTGTCAGAATGCTGTTCATTGACTTAAGCATTTAACATTTCGATCCCACTCCCAAACCAAGAGCTCCGCATCGGACAGTAAACACTCCAGCAGGTGATGACAACTGCCCGATGCATCAGCGGCACCCAGTTAACCATCATTGAGAACATTTACCTGAGCACTGCCTGGGTACGAAAAGAATCATAATCAAGGAGACCTCCCAGTTGTATGCAAACCACTACACACATATTTTCATTTGTTTTGATGTGTACTTTGTTTTTTTGTGCCCCTCAGGTGTTAAAAAGTAAATAACTGAGAAAGGGTCGTCTGATCAGCCTACACCAGTGTAAAATATGGAGGAGAAATTACAACCTGATCTCGATGAAATAATGGCTGATTTGGAGGAGATACGGGTATTTTTTATAAAATTATGTACCAGCATTCTGCATCAAGCAGTATTTCACTGTATGTGTGTGCGCGTGTGTGTCTTCCATTGTTTGTATTTTTTTCAACTTTCATGAAAAATGATATTCCGAAACGCATTCTACACATTCTTAAATATGTATATTTTGAAGTCATTGTTCTACCTCTTATGTTTGAGTAATACAGAAAAAGAAACACCATAAAAACGAAAAAGAAAGAAGATAAAACTCAGGTGGAAACAAAGAGACCAAGAAGGATTCTTGGTCTATGAGAAGCACAAACGAAAGACAGGTATGTTTTTATATTTTTGACCCTGTGATTTTCGCTAAGTTTTTTGTAAATGAAATTTGTTTCCATTTGTTTTAGACCGATCTGAAAGACCAGTTGCCTCAACCATTGCCTCTTCAAGTAACCCTCAAGAAGTTGAGATCGGTGAGCAATTTGTGTTTTTGTTGATTCGATGTACAATCATGTGTTCAACCAAATACTGTTTATCTTTGCCATTTATACCCTGAAGTCTGTCTATAGTAACAGACAGGTAGTTTAATAAAATACATTTCCATATGAGCTGCTGAACAGTGGAAAAGAGTTCCCATTGCATCTGTTCTGTTCTTTGTATGCATGCTACTGCATTGAAATTCTAGAAACTACAAACACATCTGAAGCCTCAACTTCCAAACATTTTGGAGAAGTAGATGCACAACGGACTATTGGTATGCTTACTTTTAATTTGTTTTTACCCCTCAGAACTGTCTCTGAATGAATAAAAGTGTGGGCATTTTATGAAAATGTACAGATTTGCTTCAGAATATTTAGGTGTAGCACTCAAGAGATTGTTTTTTAAACAACATAAACTGTGTTTGTGTTCTTTGTTTACAAGCTTGTTCATGGAAAGGAATTGTAATGTAAATTCATTTATTGCAAGATTTACAAGTACATCTACTCCAAGATGCAATGGACTGTGATGAACCCAGATCATCCGCATCTAATAATTGGGCACTGAGGTAATCCTTGTCTGAAGAACGCTGGCAGGAAGCAAGAGCAAAACTCCTTGACAGTTTGCTTGCTTCAGACTGTGTGCATCTTGGTCCTTGTGATCACTGCAGCTTGAAAGAAGCAGTCATCAGGTGCAAGGACTGTTTGCCGAAACCCCGTTACTGTGGGAAGTGTGACGTTTCTATGCATCAACATCTAGTTTTTCACCACAGAGAGACTCTTATAGATGGGTTCTATAAACCTGTCCCTCCATCAACTGCTGTGCAAGAACTTAGTGGCCAAAATGTCATATATGACCAAGGTAGGAAGTACTTGAAAGCTTAAAATCATGTTGTTTTTTTTAAATATATTTTTCCTTTCATCTAGTGTGCTTGCTGCCAATTACACAACCTGAAAAAGTGTGTGATTGTGACCCTCAAAACCCGTCTGTTGTCGCTGGACCATCAGTTGCACTCATCTGTATGACACGCGATATTTTGTATTGTATTTGTCTATTGGCATAGTTGTTATCAGACTACAGTTAATTCAATTCAATTTCATTTATACCCCAGAGATTTTAAAATATTTTTTTGAATAATTATTACATTTGCATGTTCATTGGTTCTCTGTCATTGGTTATGGTAAAATCGCATGCGTGTAAACAAATAAATCATTTTAATTTTTAGTAGTTTTTTATTTTAATTAAAAAATGATTTATTATAATTTAACATTTGTGTTATTTAATTAATCGTTAGCCTTCCATATAAACTCTTAAACCCCCCGCAGTTCCTTCACAAATACCATTCTGGAAAACCTTGACATAATATAATGTTAAGTTGTTAGTAACAACAAATGTAATATTTTTACTCTTTGTATTTTTATAATGACATGGTAAAAGATTATCCCATTGAAACAATTTAGGTCAAAAGTTGTCTGATTATTACCTAAAATGTGTAATGTAATGGATTCCAACTACTGTGATGGTTTCCAACTACAATTTTGTCATGTAATTTGGAATCAGTAATGGATAACATTAAGTAATCTACACAGCTCTGTTGACAGACGTCTCAAGAGTGTTAACGTGTGTACTATTTTGGTCCTTTGAATTTTTCAGGTCGCTATGACATGTTCCTGCCAGTTATGAATTGCAGAACATGTCTTGCGACATGGACACCTCAAGTGGGGGACCTGCTGTGTAGTGGTTACTGGCCAGGCACTGTCGGATTTCAAACCGTATACCAGCTAGACCTTTTCACCTCTTTTGAGGACCTGAAGATCAATGCACCTGGTCTTTCAAGACAAGCATTTGTCAAAATGTTAGAACAGCGCTCACAACAATTTGGAAGGGTAACACTTGGAAGGCCATTTGTTTTCTTCATTTGTGCAAGTCTAACTGGCATGTCCCTGTATTCAAGTTTTTGTACTTCCAGAGAGGTTACATTTGTGGCGACATCTTCCAAAAAGCTTTCCTTGAATGGACATATTGTCGTCATGAAAGAGAAAAACTCTGCGGCATTGATCGCTTCTCTTGCCCAGCTTGCACCCCAGATACAGTTGCTGTGTCTGCAGATGGAAACAGAAAATGATATAGATTCAGCGAAACAAAGGGGTATAATATTATTGATAACATTACACTGTCAAAATGTCTTGTGAATCATTTTTGCTATTAACATATTTTATTTATGTAGGGCAGAGGAACAACCATTTTTTGATGGAGTTTTTCTGGACAATGACAAAGATGTAGCAACATTTGTTGATTGTGTTCGTGAGAAGATCAAGCCAGTAAGATATTTGTCAAAAGACTTGGGACTGTAGTCAGTAAATCCGGATTTACTTTGTGTATATATTTGATATGACTCAATGTTACAGGTAAATGGAAAAGGCACCTGTGGAACATCGCCATGGGCTGCAGCCAGGGAGACCTCTAAGACAAACTCCAAATGTGACCAAGAAGGCCTAGAGGTGGCAGTTTGCAGACTCTGCATATTGCTTAGAGGTCTGAACATGTTTAGGGGGGAGATATTCGCATACCCTCTGGTTTTGCAAAATGATCTGGCCACAAAAACAAATTGCACGTTCTTCTGCACCGACATCATGTGTAGATATTGGCCTTATCTGCAAAAGGTTGCTCAAGCATTCCCAGAAATGAAAAAGTTGACTCAGATGAAGCCATTTCTTTCAGTCATGCATGCAAAGAGGCATTCTACAAAATGTGAGGTAAATATATTTTCAAACAATATGGTAAGTTCTTCACCTGTTTGATGTCCTTGAACTCAATATTTGTGGTTTGGACATCTGGTGTGCAGTGTTGGGTAAGTTACTCTGAAAAAGTAATTAATTACTAGTTACTAGTTACATATTCAACAGTGTAATTAGATTACTGTACAAATGACTCTCTCCAAAAAGTATTTAATTACTTATTACTAATTACTTTCTATATCAACCTCGATTAGTTAAGTGATTCAAGGATAGACATGAAACGGCTCTTTTAATTCATTCAAATCAATAATATAAAACTACATAAAGTAGTATTATTAACTGACCAAATTATTACAAATGTGAGAATAATACATTAAAGCATGGATTTTTAAGTTAGACTTTGAATTTTGATGTCAATTCCATGTTTGCACACACAAATATTACACAAAGTATTTAGTTTAATTACATCAGAAGTAACTGTAATTAAATTACAGGAAAACATAGAGTAATCCCTTACTTTACTTTTTCAAAGGAAAAGTAATTTAATTACAGTAACTAGTTACACCCAACACTGCTGGTGTGTGTGATTTAGGTGCAGTGGGGTGGCAAAAACCAAACAGGGGCAGGCACTAGCATTGGTGAAGAAGTTGAACAAATAAACAGTTTTTTGTCCCGTGTGGCTCTAACTACAAAATACATGAGTAAGGCTTGTAAGTGTTTTTTTTTCAGTGCTCATGTATTGTGCTTTGGTAGCATTACAATTAAAACAGCTTTATGATCTGAATCATATGATCCAGCTTTTTTCATGAATCATACTTGGAGACCAACCATCACTGCTCAAAAAGCTCATTTAATTTTTTCATCTTTACAGCACGAGTAGATATGATCACATTGCATGCCAGAGGATGGAATGAGCGAAAAAAAAGAAACCTGCACAAGTACTTATCTACACGGTACTTGAAGGTAAGTAAAAATGAAAAAAATATTCAACAATGAAGATTACATTTCATCTGACTGATCTTCACTGATAACTTGTACGTACTTAGTATCTTGTACATTTAGGATTGCCAAAGTTTTGTGTGACTTTCCATTAATTATGCTTTTGAGACTATCCAAAAGACAAAGGAAGTCAAAGAGGACATTGAGGCTATAAAGAAGTCCACGCAAAGGTCTAATGAGGAACTGCAACAGTGGGTTACTGATGTGAGACAGTGGGCAGGTGACAGTACGTACTTGTTGCTGCCTCCTATACATTTAAAAATGATTGAATACGTAATTTTCCTTGCTGGTTTGTGTTTTAACACCTGACTCCTCTAGTGACATTGAATGACCAAACCAAACAATAAAACAATTGGCATAATTGGGAATCTTTCTCTTTTTAAAGTAAACTTAGGTGATGAAACTTTCTCCCTCAAAACTTCATAAAACTTATTCATCCTTAAACAATTAGCAAACTGAGCAAATGTTCCCAGATTCTTTGGCAGAACATTTGTTGATATCCATTGTCAGTATTTTCATATATTCTTACGTAATTAATTTTTTCACTAAATGTTAACCACCTTATCCCTAAAAATGTCTATATTAGGTGTTTTATAGAAATAGTATAATTGTTCTATTTTTTGATGGAACAGAAAGTGCATAATACTGATCAAATACCTTTACAAAATATTTACAGCTCCAGATGACCTCCGAACAGATGATCCAGTGGCGTTGGAACATCTGATTGAAGGCCTATTCTTGGGCATCTAGCAGAAAAAGAGGGATCTGTATCGAGTAACCGGTAAGTAGGCTCCATGCCTAGGGTTGGGTATTTTGACGATTTTGAATTCCGATTCTGCTTACCGATTCTTATCGATTCCCAGTTTTGATTCCACTTTGACCTGTATGGTCATTTTAGCCTGCTTATTGACAGGTTTGCCAAAAGTATCGGTTTATGAGTACCATTCTGTGTATATATACACATAGCAACCATGTTTTGTCCATCCATCCATCCATTTTCTACCGCTTGTCCGAACTACCTCGGGTCACGGGGAGCCTGCGCCTATCTCAGGAGTCATCGGGCATCAAGGCAGGATACACCCTGGATGGAGTGCCAACCCATCGCAGGGCACATGTTTTGTCTGATTTATTAAATTTTTTATTACCAAAGTTTAATACCAACTACATCATGGTTAAACTGTAGGTACTATAATGAATCTATGGTAAATTTGTATTTCATGTGCTTCATCAGAAGTTAACACATCAATTCCTGTGTGCATTCAGAAATGTGCATAAGTGTTATTTCAATTTCAAGTGTTCGATTCCTATTCGATTCCAAATTTGAATCGATTTTCAATTCCCAACCCTGTCCATGCCCTCATGTACTTGTGGGGTTAATTTTATAATGTGATATGTATTGATATTATTAAGTTATTTAAAAGTTATCACATCTGAACACTGAACTCTCACATCTACAGTACACTGTGCACATAAAACCATTATTAACCTTTATACTGTGAGTGTACATTGAGTAAACAGTCCTAACTCTGCCTATATGTCCAATGTTACCAGCACCCAACTCCCTGGATAACTTGAAAATTGGTCACATTAAAGGTTATCTAAATTATGGTTTTATGACCACAGTTGTATTATTGTAGTTGAAATATTCTACAATTGCATTTTTAATCTCTGATGTTCTGTGAGCTCTATACCATAGTTTGTAAGACGCCATTAGCACAATGACCTTCATTCGTATCCTCCTGAAACCTCTTTTCGTGGTGTTTTTTGCTGCAGACCGTAACAAACAGCGACACAAAATGCGAAGACGGATTGGAGAGGATAAGAAAAAGCTGTTTAATGCCATATCCCAATACAATGGTCTTCCAACCACAACAGAATCTGTAGGTTCAATTCAAGACCTTCTGGCAACAGAAAGTCCTATCTGGCCTTGGGATTCTGGTATGTAAAGTTTGACATGAATCATTTTGCTGAATCCTCTTCAAACACTAACTTCATTAAACTCTGACTTTCAAAGGAAAGGCCCATGTGCTTTTCCTTTGTTTCAGACCATAGAAATGCACAGACATCATTGCATTCTTTAAACTTTTTTTAGCTCACTCAAACTACGCTCCAGAGGAAGTTACTACAGGTCACTCCTCAGAGTAATATGTCAAGTCGGTTTGTCCTTTTGTTTACCCACACTGTAGATCCAACACCAGTCACTTGTTGCCTATAGGTACAGAGAACTGTACAACTAACATCGGATTTTACTAACAAAAGGCATTAAGATTAGTAGTATTATATTATATAATACAAGGTTAATTCAATTGGTTATTTGTCTTTGTAGAACCTGACACTTCCTTAGGCATGAAGAAGAAAGTATTTGACAAGGTGATGCAGCTGGAGAGACTGATTGAGGAAGAGGCTGTACTTGTAGAGGAAATGAAACGACATTGGACACATCTTACAAGAACCTACAGGGCCTTGAAGGACCAGGCTAATGTACGGTCAGATGACCTGGCCACACAGAGTGAGTACTCATTTCTAAATGCTGTTTACTTAGTATAGCCTAGTTATAATAAACTGCTTTAAAGATGATAATACCTGGAAAGTCCCAAATTGATGTATTGGTGCATACTTCTAAACACTTTCTTATTGTCTATCCCAAATTTTAGGCTACCCTTCAGGACTTTCTGGTGAAGCTTACCGTGGCCTATACAGTGCTGTCCTACAAAAACGTGAGGAGATCAAGAGAGACCTGGTGGCTGTGAAAGAAACGTATTCCCAAATAGTGTTAGGTGGCAATGATGGACCTGTTGTTGAAGAAGAAGATGAAGACCCATTTCAGCATGATGAATTATAGATTTGACTAGAGTTTGGACTGGTCTTCTTACTCTGGGTGGGTCAAGTTTGCTGGGTGCAGTAATTTACTCCTCTCCTTTAAAAGAAGCAACTTAACTCAGACTTTCTCTGGTCTACTCAGCCAGGTTGATGAATCTATTTTGTGAAGCCATGTTTTCTCCCCATTGTAAAGAATAAAACCTTGACCCTGAATGTTCTATCACTGCCTGACTGAGTCTTGCTTCCTTAATTACAAAAGATCGTTTTTACGTCACAGTTTGGTTATAGTTTGTAATTTTTTCTTGTACAAATTTGTTCACTACATACTTTGCTACATTAACACATGGATCGATAACAAAATAACAATATAACAAAAATATTATCACATGCAATACATAAAGTTTCATTGAACTTTTTGATAATAGGCTTAATAAGTTAAATGTTCTGTGATAGTGCTTATATATTTAATTTAGCCTTCCTCTTATGGTACAGACAAACCAAACTTTGCTTTTGAAAAAAACATGGATGCAAACAACTGTAGGACGATGTCATATACCTTATGGACTGTGACATCATTGAGGACGGCGAGGAAAAAACAAAGACATCTTATGGATGCCATCACACAAGCATGCAAACACTGAAAGATGGGTAGAGAATCACCACATTTTATTTCCATTCTTGTAACACTTTCCACTATTTTGCCTGTACACAATTACAATATTTATACATCTTCCAAAATGTACTTAAGATCTAACCCCAAAACACATTTATATACTTGCTGCCATTATTTTAATAAAATAAAACCATTTATGCTTTTTTTCAAATGAACCACCTAAATGCAGTGTAATTTATGTTTTGGATGCAGTAAAACTACTATATACTCTGTTGATAGATAGTTTAAGACCCCTATTTTGTGTAATTGTTGTGCTCATGTTTTTACTTAGCTGCTCTATAATATCCGAAATCAATCAACATCTTTTCTTGTTCCTAATACAGATCATCTAAATACAGTGTTACTGTACATTAATCTACAACAATAAATATGTTTCACTAAAAAATACTTTTGAGCTACTATAACTAAAGTCTTTGGGAAAAACAGGTGTGGAAGAAATGGATGCAGTCACCACATAACTAATATCTGTTTTGTCAAAAATGTACAGGGGTCAAAGGGGTTTTAAATCAATGGATTTATTAAAGACAAAATAGAAAACATAGAAAACATTCAACATTCCACTTTCCTGCAGTGTTTAGCTCCAACTTTGATCAAACTCACCACCTGTGATTTTCTAATGATCCTTAAGACACTGATTAGCATGCTCAGGTATATTTGATTTGGGTTACAGCTAAACTCTGGTTTGAGAATCACTGGCCTATAGGAAACAGGTTTTGAAAAGGCCTCTTTTGGTTTGAGCCAGAATCGATTTTGTTTGTATTTTCCTAGTTGCATTACAGAGCTGCCTACACAAAACCTGCATGGGCTTAAACGTACAAAAGTTGCCCTGGGCCTGAACAGCCTGGCCCATACTGGGCCATCATTGGATTTAAGTGGGTGGTCCGCTAGTGTAGTGAGCCCAAAGTTGTGGGCCCCGCCTGCGGAAACCAACACTGGGCCTGTTTAGGTTTGGTGTAGGCTGGCCCTAGCCCACTGTGCCCACAAAAGGCCAACACTGGCTTTACAGGGACATCTTTGCAGGGTATTCACAGCCATTCTTTGCTAACCGGAAGAACGACAAAAATGATGCCACTTTGTATCAAGCCACATGGCACAGCTAGAAGGAATCGTACTTTTAAATAAATATTACTTATTACTTAAATTTGGAAGGTATAAATAATGAATTAAGTATACACTGAAGGGGTTAAGGGGTTGGCAATCACATCTGTGTGATAATATTTTAAATACCCCATGTCTGTAGCTGTCTGCAGTTCTGTTCATGAATGATAAGGCTTTCAACATGCAATGAGGTCAAGTTACAAAGCAGGAGCCATTTACAATCTTCATACTGACATGTTACTCTCCAGGTCGAGACCTTTACGAAGATGTATTTTGTTTGGTCTTATTATAAGCTTTCATTTCAATAATTCATGGACACTGCCCTGTCCCAGGCATTGTTTTAGTGGAGCCTTTGGAGGCCTGACCTCCCCCTTCACAGGCAATGCCATCAACAATGTGTTTATTAAAGTAGTGAACATATGTATGTACCACACCCAAGACAATTTAAGTGTTTATGCATGAGTCATGAACTTGTGAGCATCTGCAGTAGTCTAAAAAGTCAGACAAATGGTACGGTATGGTATTTTCATAGGAAGTTTACACAACAGACATTAATGCCATTATTATTGTGTTTATTACAGCAATAAACATATGCATAAAGACAAATGAATACATTTCTCTGTACAGTTTTACAGGATGTCAGTGAAAGTGGATTTGATTTATGTCTATTTTGATGTACACTTAGATGATGCGATATGGAAAGCGCTACAGAAAAACGTCTATGATTTAAATTCCATTTGATGGTTTTCATCAACAAGTATGCTTAAACAACAAACAGCATGTATGCATCAAGACAAATGAAGACATTTCCACATAATATTGCATGCATAGCCTACGTACATACACACACAATAATACACAAAATAATTTCCCTTAAAATCTGCACAATTTAAGTGTGTGAAAAACAAATAATGCATTGTAACAACATGCTAAATTACTTAAGAAATTAGCATAATTAATTTGCTATTTGGTGACGACAGTCTGGAGAAACTGCAGCTTTGTTGTCACAAAAAAGGAGAACCAAGCTAAAAAGAAAAGTCCAATTTTAGTATTTGCAAATTCCTTCTTTAATTTTTGATTTATTTAATAGCTTAGAATTGCCATTCTATATGTGCTGGACACGGAAAAACAATAAATAGATCATCTGAACAATCTAGCAAAGGGCCACTATTTATACTGTCATTACATTCCTGTAGATATTTTGGCCTTGATTATCTGTAAGCTGTGGGTGACAACACTTAGTAGATTTAGTTTAAAATCGCACTATTTTCTAAGAGTTGGGTTCGTAATGAGCCGTATCTACTGTAAACCACCTCAAAAAAGGGCTGTTTAAAATAAAGGAAAGTCTGTTTTGTGCACATCTTCAGCGCCTGAGAGTTGTCCTCAATGTCCTCCATAACGGCTATACTGCTGTATGCATTTACAGCCTGTTTGTGTTGACACCTGAGTGAGTGGTACCACCGATTGAGAAGACAGTTGACTGCATATGTAGCATCCTTTGTCAAGTCACCCAAACCTGTAGAGGAATTGTAAAGAAAAACAGAGAGAAAAATCATCATACAGCAGACAATTTCAAATATCTACAAGATCTACTAGAATGCTTCTAGAAAGCTACATTTGCAACATCAAAATAACCTATTAATCCTTATCTGTACTTATCACAAGATGCCACTGTAACATTGTGCACACTGATGCTGAATATCTGGCCATTTCAGAGCCTGATCAGACCTAAAGTTCAAAGTTGTACTGTACGTACATAGCAGAGGTTCATGTCAAAATCAACAGTACGTTATATTTTTAAATGTTTATGGAAAGTTGGAGCAAACCACTGCTGAATGTGTGTGACCTTCGAGCCCTTAGGCAAGATACTATCATGCTTCTGTGTCATATATATAGCCACATGAACAATTGTTTATATCTGAGACACATCTTTTTAGTGATAGCATTGATTCTTTACAATGTAACCAGATATCGTACAAGTGACTAAAATGTGGGTGGAGAGCTTGTGAAATTGTGATAGTTAAGCATTTCATTTGTGATTACTACTGCAGAATAACATGGTGCTGAGATCATGATTCCTTTTTACAATAATATTCGATAGTCAGTTTCTCCTGAAAAAAAGTGATTGACACAAATATCAGATGATGTTCATAATTTTCTAACCATCTGCCCATGCTCTCATTTCCAGGTGAAGGTGAGCTTTCAAGGTTTCCAGGTCCCAAGGGGGATCTGTATAGCTTTAGAAGTCTAAAATGATGAGAAGAATTATTATTAGTATGAACCATTATTTGTTATCTGATAATTGTATCACCATAGTACAGTTTATTCTGTACAATCCTGTCCATCTTGTGTGAAGCCATTAACATGTTTCTTGTAAATAGAAACATGTGTCTTTCTTAGGTATTTCTATTTCATGTAATTATTTGCCAATATTAAATCTATTTGATGTTTTGAATGCATGATTATTGCACGGCCAATGAATAATCGATCAAAAGATAAAACCACTACTGCCATGGCTTCTTCTGGTCTTTTATCCAAATACAGATATACTGTATGATTGCACATCTACACAGCATGCCAACTACTTTTCCACTTCCTGCCCTAGGGTGGAACCAGCAGCATTGTGATGTTCTCTGCTCACCATGTCTGCAGACTGCCAACTCCAGTTCCTCCTCATCCACCTTCTTGCTGGATCTGTGGGAATTCTCTCCGGCTGCCAACCAAGCCCCAACACAAATGCGCATTCCGGTGACCTACATTTTCGAAAAATCGTAACTGACAAATGATTATTATGTCATGATTGAACAATTGTATGAAATAGGTATATGAAAAATGGAAAGACTAATTTGTGAACAAATAACTATACATTCTCAAATGTATTCACATCGTTACCACTTTCAGATCTGAAAAAAAACAAGAACAAATTGAACTAACATTTAAGATTTGACACAGATAAAGGTAACTTGGTGTACAATACATAGTTGTGTATTTTGCCATTCATGTGTGAATGTGTACATTCTTGAATACCTTGCAATACACTTTCAACGGTAATGTTTGCAGTTTCCTTCAACCAACATGTGTTGCTGGGGTGCAGGCAGGACAGTTAAATTGCTCTTGCAGATGGACTCAATTTCATATTGAACAGCAACATTTTGGAAGTTTTAAAGGCAACACATGCAACATTAAATTTGCAAGACATACTGTAAGTGACATACCATGTCCAATAATGATGCATACAAAATGGACAACTGATCTTTATTAGGTTATTCCGGAAGGTATATACATTTTAGGCAATGAACAACAAGCAGGATTTTTAAATTAATTTAAAAAATATTAATTCATTCTTCAAGAAAAGAAGAAGGGTCCCATGAGTCCTTCCATTTGGTCCCACTGTAAGAGACAACGTTTTGAGTAAAAATGTACATTTGCTGAGTAACTCTGTCAGGCAAGCAAATTGTAATATCACTTTATGAAATATAACAATTGTAAAGATTTTGTAACATTTCAGTGAACTATTGACATTGTTCTAGTTACCCAAATATTGAAACTGTTGTATATGGTGTGTATGTAATAAACTGTAGATTAGTACACGTCCCAGGTCTTGCATGGAACCCAACGGATGAGGACCTCCTCTGTTCCCTATAGAACAAACAAAAAACAAACATGATCACAACACAAGTTTCCACAACACAAAATCCAGCCACGTGTGTCTTGGCACAAATCTTGCAATTGTGATGGTAAAATGTACAGTTTTCATGTCATGAATGCACCACAGATGATCAAGATAAAGAAGTAAGATTGACTGTTACAAGATGGTGTTTTAAAGTGTTAAAAATACATGAAGTCAAGACATAACACATCATGTCATCTTTATTTAAATAGTGCTTTTTTACAAAGCAAATTGTGTAGCAGCTCTAGAAAAACGGGTGGCAATGTCCAGCTTAATTAAGTTCAGTATTTATTGATTAGTTTTGACTTAGTTCATGTGTCAAAACAGCAGCTGTGAAGAAAACAGTGATGTCATGATCCAGCTCAGTAAAAATTACATGAATACATTGTTGGGGCCAAATGCGTTTTTATTAAATACAAAGAATTCAAAGTGATTCAGGTTCAATTCATGTTAACTTCACATTCAGCATATTCAGAGTGTTATACTTTTTTTTATCTATGCGGTAACGTTTTCAGGGCTTCTGCAAGTTTCAACAAGTAAAATGTAAGATATTTAAGACAATTTTAAGACCATTATTAATTAAATGTAAAAATGTATTAAAGGTTCATGTTAATACTTGCAAAAGGTATAAAGGCTATGAAGGAAAATCAAAGGATGTTAATTTACAGAACTGTGTGTAAATGTAGGTTTCATACTGGTCAGACAAACAACAAAGGCCTAGAACAAGTAGCATTAAATAAACGGCAACATAATTACCCAGTCAACACATGAGGTCATGGGATGATTATAGTGATGTCACTATGTTATTATGTTTGTAATATGTAAGCTCAATGTGAATTTATTTTATTTAGTCGCCATTATGGTGATCAGTGTTTGCTTTAACTGGACTATTCACCCTTAACTTTTACATAATAGTTTTTCTTTGCTTGTTGTCATTGTTGGTTTATGAATCACAATTGTTATAGCGGAGAAAAAACCTGAAGTTAATCCAATCTGAAAATACTGGGTATAGCGGTTCATCTCATGTTGTATTTATGTCTGGTTATCATTTTTACATCATTTTACAATTTGAAGCTAAGCAATGTTTGGAAGGATTTTAAGCAGATTTTTTGAGTAGTCTTTGACTGCAAGTACATCGATATAAAGCAAGACTGTGTGAAAAGGCTTTAGTCAAAGTTGTTTTGGCTCACTCTCCTACAGCATTCAGTACACTCATCTGAAAGATAAGCAATATTATTTTGAAATAAGTATATTGCTAAATAAAATAAAAAACAAACAGTGACTGCAGAATCAAAGTGTAGTTATTGTACAATAATTACAAAGTGTAATACTCATCAAAAACCATCAACATGTAAACTTGTGTTCATTCTCAATTAGAACTTTTGTAGACGTGCAACAGAAATAAGTGACAGTGGTGTCTGTAAGTGAAGGTGATAATAGTGTTTGTGGAGTTGAAAAAACAAAAACTCCATGTAAAATCTATGGAATTTCACTGTTCATTTCCCAGAGAATTTGAAAGTGTTTGACAGTCCTGTATTTTTCTGACAACCGTTTTCTCTGTGAAAACGATTTGAATTTCACTGTTAATTTCAAGGGGATTTTTTACAGCGTTTTTCGGTAAAAATGATCTTTTGCTGTTACTTTTACAGACAATTTTACAGTGTTTTTCTGTATTTTTCACGGACGCTTTCTGACAACAGGTTTTTTTTGTGAAAACAACAGAATTTCACAGTTAATTTCACAGGCATTTTTTACAGTGTGGCTTCCATCTGTTGGACTAGCTTCTGGGGGGCTGGTGGTATTAGCTTCTGGGGGGCTGGTGGCAGTGGCTTCTGGGGGATGGTGGCAGTAGCTTGGGGGGCTGGTGGCAGTGGCTTCTGGGGGATGGTGGGAGTAGCTTCTGGGGGCTGGTGGCAGTAGCTTCTGGGGGGCTGGGGCTGGTAGCTTCTGGAGGGCTGGTGGCAGTAGCATTAGCTTCTGGGGGGCTGGTGGCAGTAGCTTCTGGGGGGCTGGGTGGGGGGATGGTGGGAGTAGTTCTGGGGGGCTGGTGGCAGAGCTTCTGGGGGGCTGGTGGCAGTAGCTTCTGGGGGGGTGGCAGTGGTGGGGGGATGGTGGAGTAGTAGCTTCTGGGGGGCTGGTGGCAGTGGCTTCTGGGGGGCTGGTGGTAGTAGCTTGGAGTGGCTTCTGGGGGGCTGGTGGCAGTAGCTGGGGGGCTGGTGGCAGTAGCTTCTGGAGGGCTGGTGGCAGTAGCTTCTGGGGGGCTGGTGGCAGTAGCTTCTGGGGGGCTGGGTGGCAGTAGCTTCTGGGGGGGATGGTGGGAGTAGCTTCTGGGGGGCTGGTGGCAGTAGTTCTGGGGGGCTGGTGGCAGGCTTCTGGGGGGCTGGTGCAGTAGTAGCTTCTGGGGGCTGGTGGCAGTGGCAGTAGCTTCTGGGGGGCTGGTGGCAGTAGCTTCTGGGGGGCTGGTGGCAGTAGCTGGGGGCTGGTGGCAGTGGCTTCTGGGGGGAGTAGCTTCTGGGGGCTGGTGGTAGTAGTTCTGGAGGGCTGGTGGCAGTAGCTTCTGGGGGGCTGGTGGCAGGGCTTCTGGGGGGCTGGTGGGAGTAGTTCTGGAGGGGCCGGTGGCAGTGGCTTCTGGGGGGCTGGTGGCAGTAGCTTCTGGGGGGATGGTGGCAGTAGCTGGTGGCAGTAGCTTCTGGGGGGCTGCAGTGGCTGGGGGGCTGGTGGCAGTAGCTTCTGGGGGGCTGGTGGCAGTAGCTTCTGGGGGGCAGTAGCTTCTGGGGGCGGTGGCAGAGCTTCTGGGGGGCTGGTGGCAGTAGCTTCTGGGGGGCTGGTGGCAGTGGCTTCTGGGGGGATGGTGGGAGTAGCTTCAGGGGGGCTGGTGGCAGTAGCTCTGAAGGGCTGGTGGCAGTAGTTCTGGGGGGCTGGTGGCAGTAGTGGCAGTAGCTTCTGGGGGGCTGGTGGCAGTGGCTTCTGGGGGATGGTGGGAGTAGCTTCTGGGGGGCTGGTGGCAGTAGCTTCTGGGGGGTGGCAGTAGCTTCGGTGGCAGTAGCTTCTGGGGGCTGGTGGTAGTAGCTTCTGGAGGGTGGGCAGTAGCTCTGGGGGCTGGTGGCAGTGGTGGGGGCTGGTAGTAGCTTGTGGCAGGGCTTCTGGGGGCTGGTGGCAGTAGCTTCTGTTAGCTTCTGGGGGGCCGGTGGCAGTAGCTTCTGGGGGGCTGGTGGTAGTAGCTTCTGGGGGGCTGGTGGTAGTAGCTTCTGGAGGGCTGGTGGCAGTAGCTTCTGGAGGGCTGGTGGTAGTAGCTTCTGGGGGGCTGGTGGCAGTAGCTTCTGAAGGGCTGGTGGCAGTAGCTTCTGGGGGGCTGGTGGCAGTGGCTTCTGGGGGCTGGTGGTAGTAGCTTCTGGAGGGCTGTAGTAGTGGGGGCTGGTGGTGTAGCTTCTGGAGTGGCAGTAGCTTCTGGGGGGCTGGTGGTAGTAGCTTCTGGAGGGCTGGTGGCAGTAGCTTCTGGAGGGTCAGCTTTTTCTGTGCCACTTGTGGCCTTCTTCTGTCTTTGACAATGAACTTGCAGACAAGACAAAGATCAAAATCAAGAAGAATTAAACCCACTTTGCCTACGACTAATTATTGAAAACACAAAGATGACCTGAATGCAAGTGGGAGGCTAGTATTTATAATAGAATTGGTTTCTACATTACATGTGTGTTGTGTTATGTTATGATTGAAAAGAGCCATTAAGGATCTCCAGTATATGTTAACAGATCTAGTCATCAAGGCAATACTGTATCTTACCGTTTGATCAGAGCGTTCTAAATTTTCATGATTATGACAGGGGGATAATGCTACAGAAGCTGCAACTAGTTGTATATAAAGAGGGGGTGTCCTACCCCAAAATATTAAATGTATTCTCCTGCTTCTATGACTTTTTAGTACCAAATTTCTCCAAAGGTGTTTAAGGTGAGGTCTCAACAGGATAAATAGTCAAGCAGAGTTTATTCTAAAATTAATATTACTTTCTCTGTTTCTCCCACAACACAACATTGGTGTTTGTGAAGGAGGCTCAAATTTTCCTAACTAACTTATGAGAAGAAGACTGTTCAAAGCTGTTGTGGAGATGGAAATGTAGTAGATCTTTCTTTTCATCTACGGTAAAAGTTTACAATAGAGTTCCTCATATCATTTCTGTCTCACACTGATTGTTTTAAGGAAATGGAGCAAAATCTGTGATTAAATGGATACATAAATGAAACAATAACGACATTACATCCAGGTCCTTAGAATGCTAGCTTCAAAACATTGTTTCCACAGGAAGATCAATTCATACCAAAAGCTATGAGCCAGAAAGCATAAACTACATGTACAGTATACTGCCCCTATCAGGAATAGGTAGATCATTTTTTACTTTAACTTTAATCAGGGGCAATTCAAAGACCTAAAACATGTCTTCTCCCATCAGTTGTAATTAATGTCACAAAACATTCTGCCTAAATACTGTTTATCTATTTTGTTGACTTCAGGCAATAGTATTATTTTGCAATAGAGCCACCACATGCTGCTTTATCCTACTATGGCTAAATGTAATGCTCACCCTTTGCATCTATATGAAAAATAAAGAGAATGAAACATGTGGGTTATCATTGTTTCCAGATTACAGACCTTAATATTAGTACAAAAAAAACTTCTTACTCTTAAGCAATGCTTCATACATCATTTTAACCCTCTGAAACAAATCGGGATCCAAAACGTAATCCCCTCCAAGGATGGCATCGGCCACCAAGTTTCCCTTGAATTTCTTCCCCAAAAGTAGTATGGGAAAGAAATCAAGGGCAGCAAGTTCGTCAAGCTGAAATAATAACTTTTAATTAAAAAACATGCACAGAATACAATAATTTGACTTAAATATTAATTTCATTTCATTTCAGTTTAATGGTCATATTTATTGAAAAAAACCTCTTAAAAGGTGCCACTTATATGTAGGCATGGGCCGAATACCGGTTTCAAGGTATACCGAGGTTTAAAAGAGTTAAGGTTTCAGAAGCACAAAAAAAATACTGTGATAAAGTTTCTAAGGTATGAGCTGTGTTTGCACAAAAATAGATAATTAAATCATGTAATTCAATGTTTGATGTTTATGTCTAATATTTATATATATTTTTAAGAATATTGTAATTTTAAGGCTTTATTTTTACCTGACACACATGTTATGAATGTTGGTTCAAAATGAAATATTGTGTCCAGTTGAAAAGTTGTTTTGTTGTAAACACATACATTTGAAGGTAACACATTTTAGTGTTGAAATACTAATACCGTGAAACCGTGGTATTTTTTTGATTAAGGTTATTATACCGCCCAAATCTCATACCGGCCCATGCATACTTATATCAAGAAATTAATTACTACTGGTTTATAACTAAATATTCCCCAAAATGCTATCAATGTGATATTTATTTCTGCTTCATCAGCCATGTTTTCATCAATGTATTTTTCCCAGGGGGGTGAACGGGACGGCCTCATGGCGGGAGGATCCCTTTCTAAACCAGTTGATGGAAACACATCTGATTCATATTTTTTTTTTTGCCACATTTCAAAAGTTCACTTGACAGCTGCATGGAAACATAACAATTGACCGTTTAACTTTACTACGCTTACTGAGTTGACTTCATGAATCCCCCTATTTGTATCCTTAGCCCTGACCTAAACTTACCATCACATGGCAGCTATTAAGAACAACTGTCCTGTTGTTGTTTTTCTTGACTGACTTCTTCCACTCAGCTTCTTATTTTGAAAGTTGCATCTCCTCGTTGCAACTTTAGCTTTGTACAGCTGGAGTTGTTTGCAGAGTGGGCATGTCTTGAATGCAACACTTATCAGGTTGTGATGTTTCCCAGCATCTCTAAACAGAAGAAAAAAAGTAATACAACATGTTTTTGTACCATATGATCCAGTAAAAAGAGGTCAAATTGTAACGTTACATATCATTATAACATAAATGAACTTTTTAAAACTAGGTTGTTACTATAAAGTCTAGCCACATGGGCAGGTATCATTGGCTCAAGCTCCACTCATTCTGTGGCAGGTACGGCTGCTACATTAAATGCATGTACAATACATAAATAAATGTAGTAATACGCACTCATATGCAAGCATGGCTTTGGCACAAGTTGGTGCTACATGGAAAGACTAACCTGATAAGTCAACGTTTTACTATAAGTTATCTCATTTTCATTGGTTGACGGAAAAGTGTTTTAAAGCTTGATGTTTTGCAGAAAATCTGAGTTACATTTGACATAAGAATACAAACTGTATTTAGGGAGTACATTTTATGGAAAATATATTTCCATAATTATTTATTAAACCTAGTCTGTGGGGTAAAACGACCCCAGCAGGCATCACTGATAGTAAGCATGTACATCACGTCCTTTCTTATTCCATCATGTAGTCTCTCAGGTTAGATACATTTTTTTAAATAAGTAAATAAATAAGTTATTTCGGCTTAGTGTTTGTCACATATGTAATGTGTTGACAAACAAGTTAAAAACAGGGGTCACGCAGGGCTAAATGCATAACATTATAATGCTACATCAACGGGGACGATGAATGATGCATGCGTTTTTAATTACTTTTTAACTTGTGTTACTATAATGTTTCGTCTTTTCCCAAACATTTCACATTGACTTTGATGTGTCCGCATTCAAGCATTTCAGCAGATTAAGACTTCACCAACAACTGAGAGTTTTGACCTAAGTGTGATTTTCAGTTACAAAGATTATCCCAAAACTGGACATTAGTAACTTACTTTTCGCGCGCGCGCTCAGGGGATCGCCTGTCACGCTCGTGAATTCAGTTCAATGAAGACTCGCTCTGAACGGCTCATTTGAATCATTGAGTGGTTCATACAATCGCAAATGAATCATTTGGTGTGATTTGCGAACCGATTTACCCGGTTCATTCAAAATAATCAGTTTAATAATCAATTTTCATGAGGGGCACATGGTGATTTCTTTATTTCAAAATAAGGAGCAACGATATGCTTTATGTAATCTAATAAAAAGTAAAAACGTCATTACTGTCCACCACTGCGAATAATACACTGAATTATACAGCGATCTATCTATATTTTCAAAGGTCACCAACAGCTTTATTTAGCTATCCGGATAACAAGCCACCTAGCTACTAAATGTACCGCAGAATACGTAACGTTAATTGTAAAAAAAAAAAACTTTAATTGTCGGCGGTGGCTAACGCTAGCTAAATTACTCAGGCATTAGCTTAACTTAACTGTCCTAATGGCGTCACGAGCACTCACATGATTCTAACGTTACAGTTAAGTTACCATTAGAGCAAACATGTTTCAGTAAAACAACGTAACACTTTACAATTTCACTAAACTATCGCAGACAGCATTAGGATAATGTGATATACTGTACATACCTCTGACTGCAATCCTGTTGTATGTCGAGTCGACCGCGTCGATGTGTCACACAAAGATCTTCCCTTTAGCGCCCCCAGTGGACTTTCGCGTCTGAAAACTGTAGAAATATGTACCTGCTGGAACGTATTTAGTGGCGCTGCAAAAAGTGTGCAGAGGTACGTCTTACCCATGAGACCAGGTTGAAAAATATATATTATCTTTTAGTCTGTTCATTTAAAACTCACTTGGTAAAAGGAGGAATAAAAGCAACGTCATATTCTTTTTATTTGGAGCATCTGGGTGTCAAACTCAATTCCTGGAGGGCCACAGCTGGAGCTTCCATAGCCTAAAAGGGTGTAAAAATATAAATAAAAAAATAAAATCGGTCACACTTCAGTATAGGGGGCAATTCTCGCTATTAACAAACCCTTAACTACGACTTTTTCCCTAATAATCTCTTAATTTGTTTCTTATTAATAGTTAGTAAGGTAGTTGTTAGGTTAAGGTGTCGGGTAGAATTAGGGACGTAGAGTATGGTCATACAGAATATGTGCTTTATAAGTGCTAATAAACAGCCAATTTGCCAATAATACACAGCAAAGTCCCTGGTGTAAAAATGTACACCCTGGTGTATATTTGAGTCCATACCTACGGGTGTTCAAATGTACACTGAAGCAGAATCTTTCTGGTGTGAATGTTAATTTATTCATGCAGTTAAATAATCAATTGAGTTCACATTACAAGTGATGATTGATGATTAATGATGAACACCTGCTGTTAACAAACACAATCACTGAAGAAACACCAACAATAAGAATTAACCCTGATAGTGTTTAGTGTGTCCTTTAGTTGGACTCTTGATCCTTATTTTCCAGTAGATCAAGTTTTTCTCCAGGTGTAATATTGTGCTTTATTGGTGTCTTTGTTACAGCAAAAGCAAAGTAAGAAGAGGCTGAGTGATGTGTCGGTGTATGATGAAGAACCTTAACATCATACTTAAGTTTTGATGATCTTAAATTTGTCTCTTGACCCTGTGTAGTGGAACTTAGTTATTTTTAAAAGGGACAAAAGTGCTCAATCATTTAAACACACAGACTTCAAGAAGCTGTGAATAAATATCAATGATGGAGACAATCAATAACAAAATAACTTTAGGTAGCAATGGATTCTGGGTAACATCGTGGTACAAAACTCCTCTATGACTCCCAGCATGCATTGCAGTTGATCTGTTCATCTTAATAAATTCTGTTGCTTGTCACCATCATTGAGGTTTGTATGAAGTCTGTTGATGTCTAGATGTATCTCAGTAACAGTGTTAATATTTCTCCAGAATGATTTAAGTAATATTTCTACTACAGCAGAATTATTTATGTTTTAATATAAAGCAATTTGCATTATTAGCGTTAAGACTGACTACACAGAAGTTCCAGATAAGTTCCACAATCAACCACATATATTTTTAGCCTCATATATACCTTTAGCTAAATTTGTTTTATAACAACTTACAAGTGTTAGTAAGACAACAACACTGAAAGAATTAACATCAATATACATCCAAGGCTAACTAAATTAACTGAGGAGATTAACTAAAGGAATCACTGTTCCCCATAATGGTTACCTCACAATCTACTGTTCTTTTACATATTTTCTTCAGTGATTGTATTTGTTAACAGTAGGTGTTCATCATTAATGATCAATCATCACTCATTCATTTTCTGCATGAATAAATTAACATTTCACACCAGAAAGACTCTGCTTCAGTGTACATTTGTACAACCGTAGGTATGGACTCATTTTTACACCAGGGACTTTGCTGTGTGGCATCAACACAAAAAAGTGGGGACAAGGCCATGTTTACCACTGTGTGGCATCCCCTCTTCTTTTTATTAAAGTCTGCAACCGTCTGGGGACTGAGGAGACAAGTTGCTCAAGTTTAGGAATAGGAATGGTGTCCCATTCTTGTCTAATTCAGGCTTCTAGTTGCTCAACTGTCTTCGGTCTTTGTCGCATCTTCCTCTTTATGATGCGCCAAATGTATCTATGGGTGAAAGATCTGGACTGCAGGCTGGCCATTTCAGTACCCGGATCCTTCTACGCTGCCATGATGTTGTAATTGATGCAGTATGTGGTCTTGCATTGTCAAGGTCTTCCCTGAAAGAGACGACGTCTGGATGGGAGCATATGTTGTTCTAGAACTTAGTAAAACCTTTCAGCATCGATGGTGCCTTTCCAGATGTGTAAGCTGCCCATGCCACACGCACTCATGCAACCCCATACCATCAGAGATGCAGGCTTCTGAACGGAGTGCTGATAACAACTTGGGTTGTCCTTGTCCTCTTTAGTCCGGATGACATGGCGTCCCAGTATTCCAAAAAGAACTTCAAATTTTGATTGGTCTGACCACAGAACAGTTTTCCACTTTGCCACAGTCCATTTTAAATGAGCCTTGGCCCAGAGAAAACGCCTGCGCTTCTGGATCATGTTTAGAAATGGCTTCTCTTTTAACCCATTGAGTTTTAGCAGGCAACGGCGAATGGCACGGTGGATTGTGTTCACCGACAATGTTTTCTGGAAGTATTCCTGAGCCCATGTTGTGATTTCCATTACAGTAGCATTCCTGTATGTGATGCAGTGCTGTCTAAGGGCCCGAAGATCACAGGCATCCAGTATGGTTTTCCAGCCTTGACCCTTACGCACAGAGATTGTTCCAGATTCTCTGACTCTGAGAGGCTCTTTTTATACCCAATCATGTTGCCAATTGACCTAATAAGTTGCAAATTGGTCCTCCAGCTGTTCCTTATATGTACATTTCACTTTTCCGGCCTCTTATTGCTACCTGTCCCAGCTTTTTTGGAATGTGTAGCTCTCATGAAATCCAAAATGAATCAATATTTGGCATGACTTTTCAAAATGTCTCACTTTCAACATTGTGAATAAAATATAAGTTTATGATATTTGTAAATTATTCCATTTCTTTTTTACTCACAATTTGTACAGTGTCCCAACATTTTTGGAATTGGGTTTGTATTTTACAGACATTTAAAGGATTTAGTTTTCCATACATTACAAATATGTAAAAAAAAAAATCCAGATGTCCCGGACGAGGTCCCTGCATACTCTCCCATTCGCCACCAGAGGGCTCCCTCCCCAGAATATTGAACCCAATTGAGACTCCATTCCCCACATGCCTGGTGCTGATTACTCGCACACCTGAACTTCATTTGGTGAGCTATTTTAGTCAGGCTCTCTCCTTGACTCTGTGAGAAGTCTTGTTGGGCCCCGGTTAACAGTGCGGAGCGGTATTTCCTGTTACCTGCCTTCACGTGTGTTTCCCTTGGATTGTTTCCTGAGTGTTTACTGACTGCTCCTGGACTATTCTCTCTGGTTACTGGATATTACGATTGTTTGCCGCCTGCCTCCACTTACACCTGTTACTGGATCACAAACTGTCTTGCCTTTGATATTGTGTTTGCTGGTGATTGACTCTGCTTGTATAACTCTGCTCTTCATAAAGCTGCACATGGATCCTCAATCTACGAGAGCTTCGTTACACCAGGATTGATGCCATAAACACCTGGTAACAATCATAGTAATGTTTTAATTGAATCTAAACATCATGCACATCTCGGTAATTGTTAGCATTTCTTTGTAAATCACAATTTTCAAGGGCCCTGAAAACTTAGGAAAACACTCTTCCCTGTGATGTGGAGCTTCTGTTCTCTCCTCTGGTGGAAACCATGAAACGAGCAACATCAATATTCTCCCCACCTTTATTTGACCTCACACGTGATGGCACAGCGTACATGTTGACACCTTCTGAAAAGCTTGGCAGGACTGTAGCAGCTTTATTATTGATGGCAGCATTAAAGTATACAATTAGACGGCTAATGCCATCATGAACCACAATACGCCACCTGGAACAGATATATGAAAATTACTTTCGATAATATGAACAATTACGCTTTTGAGTAATGATATAAAACACATTCTACTTTCTATAGTAAATCAAAACAGCCAAGACTGTATATCACATACTTGCGACGATACCTTTTGGACAAAATAATATGAACAGCTGTGAAATAGACAAGATTTCTTTATTAAGGTTTTTTACCAAAATTTGACTTTAATAAGGATTACAACATCATTAGACTAGATGTTTGAATTGTCTCCAGTTGAATGTCATCTATCAGAACATCTGCCTGTTGGTTCAGAGATGTTCAAGGAGAGAATCGAATTCTCACACTTCTCTCCAAACATTGTCCACAGTAGATTAATAATACTCAAGTTAGGTGATTAAGCTGAGCAGGGCAGATGATAAAGTTTATTTTCGTGCTCCAACTGTCCATATACTCTCATGATGGGAGTGGTGCCTCTGTCGCATAACATGGGGTCTTCATGCATTTGGAGGCAAAGCTATCAAAATAGGGGTGTTATCCTTTTGGGTAGGGGCATTTGCTTTGGTCATTTCAACCATCAACAGTTTTTCTTAGAGATCAGTTACTGGACCTTTTACAACATCAGAAAGATCCGCTCATATAATTCCACCAATATTATCTATACAAAAATTCTCAGTTGTGCATATCAAGTTCTACAGAGATGTTAAATGGATATGTTTCTCTGCTGATCAAGAGGTTTCGCCGGTCATCCAAGCACATTCCTCAGTGCCCTAGCATTACACACGCACATGGAGCTAGTTATAGCTGCATCTTTTATTCAGTTGGTCTGTGACGCCCTATAATGTAGCAGTAACAATGGAAATGGTACATTTATAGTTAAAGTGGTTTAAAATGTTTGAAAAAAAAACATTAAAATACCGACTATGACAAGACAAGGGAGAATATATATTGATTAAAGTTGCTATTTTGATTGTTTCTCGCACATAAAGCATTCTCGTCGCTTCAAAAGAATTCAACTGAGCCACTGTGAGCGGATGGGCTAATTTAACAATGTCTTTCCAATGTCTTTTTTCAACTCAATGTTAGTTGAGTTGAGTGGATGGTTTCCAGTTTTGGTTTTGTGGATGTAATCCTCTCTTATGAGGCTCAGAGTTCCCGAAGTGGATTATTTTTATACAGCAGCATGGTCTGCCATCTGTCATTCTTTACATAATGTATAAATATGGTTTAATTATTGCATGTCACAGTGCAGCATCATTTACATTACATTTTACATTTGGCAGACGCTTTTATCCAAAGCGACTCACATTGCTTTATCCTATACATTTATACACAGGTATTTGCAATCCCCTGGGATCCAACCCACAACCTTGCGTTGTTAACGCAATGCTCTTACCACTGAGCTACAGGAAAGCTGCATGAGGCCAGTCCATGATAACAGTCTTTATTTACATTTTTTTATCTTTCCAAAAGTTGACTCTACCAGCAGCAGCAGAAGCAGATGCAGACAAAGAAGACGAAGAAGAAGCAGCAGATGAATATTCTGGACTCAGAAATGTGAGAGGTGTATGTTATTCCTTTCTTCTAGCTGTTCTAAATTGAAATTCAATGTATTTTATTTCACGAGTTCACCCTCCCAGATAAGCAGCTATGTTGTAGGATGAATTGGTTAAGCATGTATATGAGGGTTAAGCGTATTCAATGTGATGTCACATTATTTAATCCAATTGAAATGAGACCCTCGCGAATAGATATAGTTGCGCGCATGTCTCATCTGTTTGGGAAGACGCGCGCATGGAGACTTGCGAGCATGACACTGCTTGAGAGAGACAAGCCGTGCGTGTTTGTGATGTTAAA
Organism: Triplophysa siluroides; assembly: GCA_006030095.1. Lineage (NCBI taxonomy): Eukaryota > Metazoa > Chordata > Actinopteri > Cypriniformes > Nemacheilidae > Triplophysa > Triplophysa siluroides. The sequence goes on along the minus strand of VCII01000492.1, from coordinate 25,271 downwards.
ACAGCTCCTTTTAGTTTTGGGGACGCGCTGTTTTGGGTAGACGCGCTGCGGGGAGCTGGAAACGGAGACGGACAAGAGTTTCAAAAGCATTCAAACACAGGCTGCGTGCGATCGTGAAATTTAAACAGCTCATCTGTTTAGTTTGAGCGACGCCATGTTTGGGTAGATGCGCTGCGGGGAGCTTTGTGCGCGTGTCGCGTGTTTCTCCAGTACCGAATGCAGAACCGATAAGGACGGAGCTTATCGATGCTCCGGTCTTTCATAATTTAGCCCCGAGTATCTTTTAGTACCGGGTTTCGGTACCCATCCCTACCCGGGCCCCTGCGGGGGCGATCGCTCCTGCGATACTGGCTTCATAGCGAGTGGTATCTGCTGCTGCAGAGCGTTGGTTGGAAGCACGGGCCCCTGCGGGGGCGGTCGCTGCTGCGATACTGGCTTCATGGTGAATGCCTGAAGCGGGTGGAGACGAGAGGATGAGGGCCCTTCAGGAATTTTGTTGATGGGATGGAAACTGGGGTAGAGACTATTTCAGGGACTGTTGAGGCTCAGACGGTGAAATGAGGGTGCCTGGTAGGTCGGTGGGATGTCGATTTCTGGAAGCTGCATGGAGCATTGTGTTAAGAGGTTGTGATGATGGGGATGTCGGAACCAGCTGGAACATGCTGGGCTACTTAGATGTCCCCGGTGGTAAAACTGTGACTGGAAGGAGGCGACTGAAGGAGACTTCCGCTGTAGTAGAATGCGTGATGGACGTACGGGCCTCTGCTGGGATGATTGAAGGGAGTACTTGCTTCCGTAGAGGCGGTCGCTGCTGCGACGTTGGCTTGTACGTTTGAGTTGGCAGCATGGGCCTCTGTAGAGGCAGTTGCTGTATTGATGCTGAGAAGTGTCTGCTGCGGCAGATCACGTGAGGAAGCACGGGCCCCAGCGGGGTCAGTCGCTGCGGCGATACTGGCTTCAGGGAGGTGGTTGGAAGGGATTGGATAGGGATTGTGTCTGCTGTGGCAGAGCACGCGAGGAAGCACGGGCCCCTGCGGGGGCGGTCGCTGCGGCGATACTGGCTTCAGGGAGGTGGTTGGAAGGGATTGGATAGGGATTGTGACTGCTGTGGCAGAGCACGCAAGGAAGCACGGGCCCCCTTCGGCGGCGGTCGCTGCGGCGATACTGGCTTCAGGGAGGTGGTTGGAAGGGATTGGATAGGGATTGTGACTGCTGTGGCAGAGCACGCGAGGAAGCACGGGCCCCTGCGGGGGCGGCCGCTGCTGCGATACTGGCTTTGGAAAGGTGATTTGGAAGAGATAAGATAGTGATTGTGACTGCTGCGGCAGAGCACAGGAGGAAGCACGGGCCCCTGCGGGATTTGAATTTGATGCGAGCCACAATAGGGAGCCGATGTAACTTTATGAAGAGAGGAGTGACGTGTCCTCTCTTCGGTTCATTGAAAACAACTCTTGCCGCTGCATCTAAAGATCATCTGTAGAGGTTTGGTTGTGCAAGCTGGGAGTGCAAGCAAGCAAATCTTTGTGTCTTTTATTTTGAAAGTGTTTGAAGAAATTCATTATTTTCAGAATTTTATGTTTTTTTTATATATTTCATCCAGACGCTTATTGTCTTTATACGGTACAAGTAAAATTGTGCTTTTTCAAAATAAAGGTGTATTTACACGCAAGTGATGTCACTTGAGTGCGCCGTCGAGCTCTACTCTCTCTGTTCAGCCGGTGACTAGAGAGAGTCAGGTACGTTTCTGCACTGCTCTGTGACTGTCTAAAATATGTTAAATATAGAGAAAATATGAGTTAATATTGATTACGAATATGTTAAAAAGAGCGATTGCGTTCATCTACATGATTCCTTGTTTATAATATAGCGTAGTCACGGAGTTTTATGAACGTGTGAACTACACGTGTTTGGTTGTTATGGCGGCCTGTGCGCAAATTTTGAGCGCGAGTTTATAATGTTGTTATCAGGTTAATCTACTTAATATCGGTGGATTGTATCTCTGCAAATGTTATTTGTGATGTTTAATGTGAAATGGATGTGTGGAAGTTTTATTTAACACAAATGTGACTCAGATTTTACGAACTTGCAGTATATATTGTTAATGGAGGATGAGGATTTATTTACGTTTTGTCTCATAGATTCCTTAGCTAACAGACCATTGCTCTGAGGATGTGTGTGTGTCCCTTGTCTTCTGTTTGATTAAACTGTAGGTATGTTACCAGAAAACCACTATACGATCACGTGACACAGATATATCTGCTTAACACCATCATATATGAACATATATTGGGTTAATTGTATGGTTGTCATTTAATTTTTTGTTCAATATGTATTTTTGTGAATGATGGTTAATGCAACACCGGAAAATAAGATTCTCATGCAAACTTGGGTTTTGCAGTATTTAAGAACTCTCTGTTCAGCCGGTGACTAGAGAGAGTCAGCTGACAGACCATTGATCTGAGGATGTGTATGTGTGTCCCTTGTCTTCTGTTTGATTAAACTGCAGATGTGATCCACCAAAGAGCTTGGAGTCGGTGATTTATCTGTGGGGCTGGGTGAAAAGCGCTACACATGATCTGATATGAAAGGTCTAATTTTTCTAATATTGTAGAGGATGAATCTACAGGACCAGGCGGTGCTGGCAACCTGATCTGTGAAGTTAAGCTGATCATCGATCACCACTCCCAGGTTTCTGGCCTTTCTGGAGGGTGTGATGGTTGATGAGCCCAGTTGAATAGAGAAGTTGTGATGAGTCTTAGTGTCAGCCGGGATTACAAGCAGTTCTGTTTTTGCAAGGTTCAGCTGCAGGTGATGGTCCTTCATCCAGAGCGAGATGTCGGCTAGGATATGCTGAAATGCTTGCAGAAACTGTCGGATCGTCAGGCTGAAAACATCAGTTAAAGCAATGTTATAAAGCCTGTTAGTCATCAGCGATATAGACATAATTATATTTATTTAAACATTGTCATCTAATATTTTCCAGGTTATTCAGAACACAGCATGTAGTCAACTATTACTGATGAATCCGAATATGAATGCAAGATGTCTGTTCAAATCCATGTTTGGTTTAAACTTTAGCCATTTAAGAACAAACGTTATTCGTATTCTAGATTATTTTAAAAGGTCATATTTAATTTTGTACTTTTTTGTGCACATTAATATACGTATTTGATTTCCCCCCTCATTAAACAATCCAAATCTGTTGCATACATTTTTTAACTCCCAATGTCAAATCAGTCGTTATCAACATCACTTAATGTTGTGAAGCGCTGCACTTGAATAGTATTTATTATGCTTGTTTTTTCAGTAATGAAAATAAACAGAAATACACAAAACATGTTTAATCTGTGTTGTGACAAAATTGATCATTAAATGTTGAGAGAAATCACGAAGACCAAGAAGCCAAGTTTCAAGGGTTTCAATCTTTAATTTGTTCGAACAAGTCAAAGAGAGACATACAAAGTTCATCTGAAGTTGCCCCAGGAATACACATCTGACTCCATCTTTAATACATTGTTCTCAAGTCGTTATCACAGTTTAAACCAATCATGTTTTACCTGACATCATCTTCTACCGATCAGTTTTCATATAATATCATCTTTTCATTAGCCCGTCCCTCTGCACTCGCTACCGTTATATTTCCGGCCAAGCATATTAGGATTTAATCGTAGCAAGCACCTCTCAAAAACACATACGTTTATCATGTGCCCCTCAAAAACACATACGTAGAACCAAAAACAAACCTTAAAAAGTAACGTTTGGGGAACGTTCTGGGTAACGTGATTTTTATTGCAGTTTAGTGTTTGGTTTTGGTTGGACAGTGCTTTACAGACGTAATTACGCTTTCTGCCATATTGCCTGTCTTTATGTCATCCATAGCACATGTGTGTGAGTGTTCACCCCCTATTTTGCATACGGGGAGGAGAGAAGAAGTGTCACGGATAGGACAGAACCCAGGCGCAGGCAGTAAGGGTTAACAACAAATATTTTATTAACTATAAACACAAAACAAAACCCATGATGGTGAAAAACAGGAAATACGAATGACTTGATCAAAAATATAATAATACATGGGATAATTACAAATGGAGGTCACGGGAAGGTGACAGATATTAAACACTAAGGGCGAGATTACAGGAAACAGGAGGGCAGGGAAGCCACACGTCTCCACACAAAACACCGGCAGGACATGGTTTTGTCACAACCCTGTGCAGAGAGTTAGAGAACTCGAAAACAGTAAGGACAGAGTCCTGACAAGAAGCTAATTTGCATTAAAGAGACACATACAAAAACGGTGCGTTTTCTATTGCAGCCAGAAATGGCCATGTTCAACATCTTGTATGCAACATCTTGATATGTGGTGTATTTTGAGCTGAAACTTTACAGACACATTCTGGGGATACCACTGACTATTATTTCATTGCAGAAAACACCTGGGATTGCGGCCCTTTGAGAGATTCTGAAGGATGAAACAGTGTTGTTTTTGAAAATAAAATAAATTGTACACAGCAAGCAACTGTTTTGTTAATTTAATATTCTGTTTAAAATACAAAGGGGAAGGAAGGAGACGGGAACTGGGAAACATTTAAATGTTTAATAAAAGAATAACAAAGTAAATAGACAGCCGGCAGCCCCTCATGGACGACTGCCGGCGACACACACAAACCACAACTAAAACCCAGGCCTGGTCCTCTCTCCTTGACGGTCCGGTCACTCGTTCTCTTATGCTCCCGATCTCCTCCGTGATACGAGACTACTTCACCACACTGTTACTTTCATTAAGAAAGTTTGTATAAAAAATTAACTATTAACAGTATAATTTCCACAACATCCACTGGATCGACAACAGGGTTAGTTCCAAGTATTTGGTCTAGGTCGTCAAACCACACAAATTTGTCTTTTTCTTCCTCTGATCTCTGATGCTTTCCTGTAGCTCAGTGGTAAGAGCATTGTGTTAACAACGCAAGGTTGTGGGTTCGATCCCAGGGGATTGCAAATACCTATGTATAAATGTACGGGATAAAGCAATGTAAGTCGCTTTGGATAAAAGCATCTGCCAAATGCGTAGATGTCAATGTAAATGTAAAAGTTTCTTTGCCTTCGCCATTGTTCAACCGACCGATTAAAGACCATTTGTTTTAAGTGCTCGCTAAACGCTTTCAGTGTTTTTGTGTGTTCTGGAGAGCTATTCGGCAATGGGTTCGTCTGACAATTCACTTCTTCCCTGCTCCAAGTGAGCCCACGGTCAGCACCTTGACAACATTACATTACAGGACAGGACAGATTAGATGAAGTCTGGCCGATTCCTCTGAAGCGTGAGGAGGTGGATGGAATGGTTCTAGCACCAAAGGCCTGGAAACAAAAGAAAGGGGTAGAACTTTCGGCAGGAATTAAGGGTTTTGAAGACGCGACATAGATGAGCCTTCTTCTCCCAATCTCAAACATGCAGGATGTACAGAGAAGGCATGAATTTCACTCACCCTTTTGATTAAAGAGATAGACAAGAGAAACGCCGTCTTCAACGTCAGAAATTCCATCCCTAGCTCATGTAGAGGTTCGAAAGGATGTTCTGCCAGAGCCTTCAAGACAACACCCAGATCCCATGAGGGAATTAGTCGAGCTCGAGATGGGCAAAGTCTGCGAGCCCCCTTGAGATAACGTCTGAGAAGAGGTTGTGACCCCACTGTGCAACCTCCATAGCCTTCATGACGGTCAGATATAGCTGCCACATAGCCTCTCAAGGTTGATTCTGTACTCCAGTCTCCAGTACGAACTTTAGAAATGAGAGGATGGAATCCACTCCACATGACAATGGGTCTATCTCCACTGAGTGACATCATCTAGAAAACCGCTTCCATCTATAGGCATAAAGCCATCTTGTGGACGGGGCTTTGGCCGCCTGCAATGTGGTCAGAACTGCTGTTCCAAGAATCCTGGCTGACTCCCGTCTAGTGGCCAGACATGTAACCTGAACTTCCCTGGAGTCGGGTGGGAGATCTGACCCTGAGCCTGGGACAGCATATCGTTCGTGACTGGGAGACCCCAAGGTGCCCCTATCAACAATGCGATCAAATCGGCCATCCATGGCTGTTGAGGCCAATCCGGTGTCACTAGCAGGAGTCTGGCCTTCAGAGCTCTCACCTCGGCCAGGACTGCAGGCCGTAGTGGAAAAGGAGGAAATGCATACAGGAGCAGTGGGGACCAATCGTTTGCCAGAGCGTCTACCCCTAGGGGCCCTCTGGGGCCCATCATCGAATACCACAGGAGACAGTGTGTACTTCCTGTGTGGCGAAAAGGTCTACCTTGGCTTTCCCAAAACGAAGCCAAATGGCCTCTATCACTGTGGTGTGAAGTGAGACCTGCGTTGCAACACAAAACAGTAGGAACAATCCCTTGAACCGGGGTGGTTTTGACTTGAATTGGATTGTGTTACCAAACTCCAATGTACTCAGCACCCATGGACATCGAGTGCATTAGCGCCAATGCAAGAGATGTTGGCTGGAAAAACATGGAGTCGGAGGTTGATGACAGTCATGAACGGTTTCTTCTGCCGCACGAAGTGGAGAACTTGGCATGTTGTGTCCTACGAAATAACTGCCCGGCTCCTTGGCTTGGTCCTGTGGGCGCCCGTTGGGCAGTAGAGCGACGGTGACCTACAAAGGCACGACTTGATTCAGCTCGAGCCCAGCCACTGCTCCCGGGCATGCTTGCGAGATTTTTCCAAGGCAGCTTCTGCCAGGGGACCAAAGACCTCTCCGGGCACCAGTGGGGCTGCAATGACTGCCATGCAGTCTTGATCCAACAGATTAGCATTAGAAAGCCATACCTGACGACATGCTTGGACCATGTTGGCCATGGATTGCCCCAGGGCTTGGGCATGTGCACTTGTTCCTCGGAGCAGCATATCAACAACTCTAAATGATTCTGGGATACTTTCCTCCTCTGTCAAGGGGGAGAACGAATCCTGCAGCAGACTTTCCAAATGCACCAAGAGTAGAGAGTTTGTGCACGCCAGTCGAGCTGACAAGGCAGAGGCCTGATAGGCTTTCCGCAGCTGACTGTCAATCATCCTACCCTGTTTGTGAGGGTGTGTAGCTTCCCTTCCAGTCCTAGCTACAGCACCGGTCAACATAGCGAATGTTGTATGTCAGCCCCTGGGTCGCTGCTCCTGCCAGGTTACTCAGTTGTGTCCTAGGAAGTGCCGTGGAACTAGGGGCCTTCCAGGAAGACTGCAACTCCACTAAAAAATCCGGAAGGATTGGCAACCCTTCTGATTTATTACGCTGAGGGCCTCTATCAAACACTGAGGTTGATGTAGTGGCAGCCTGGGGAGGCAGCTTTGCCCGTACAGCTGCTCTGGCGATCACAGCTTTGTCTGAAGGGTCCAGAACCACTGCGTCTGAGGCCTGAGAAGCGTACTCACCCATGTCGGAGTCAGAAATGTTGTCCGTCTCAGAATGCTCTGGGCATTTGTCCCCTCCAAACCTGCCAGACGCTACCACTGAAACTTCATCAGGATGGCGACGTGGCCATTTTGGTTTTGCCAAACCCAAACCTTGAGGTTCTGCAGCCCCTTGCTGAGCCTCCACCAGGGTTTTTAGGGTCTCCTGCATACCTCACATTTGCGTCTGCAGCTGATCAAGGTCCCCTTGTATATGCTTAAGTTTGTAAGCTTGTTTACGTCTGACCCTGTCCTCCTGACAATCCTGTGCCGACTGGAGTGGCTCCGTGCCTTCAGGCATTGCAGGGGTTAAATCCGACTGCCCCTGCATCTTAACAAGGAAGTCGAATCCAGAAGAAGGCTTTTGTTACCAGAAACAAAGAGGCCTCTGTGACTGAATATCTGTAGTCCCCAACTGCTCTCCACAAATCAGTAGCTTTCACCCTAACGGAAGAAGAGGCTCCTCTCTGGTGGTTATAATCAGTGACTGTGGAAACACAACTTATAATGTAACCAAACATAAACACAAAGATAGCGGTAGCATACCTCCTCGTGGGTGAAGAGGCTCCGAAATCTCACAACGTGTACGTTTACAAAACAAAAAACGAGCGCAAAAAAACGAGCAGCTTACCTCGATAGCTAGGAGTCAAAAAAGAGAATGGGTGATGGCTCACACCTGTATTTATAGCCGGGGTTGCAATCTCCTGACAGCTCATCCTTAGCTAGGCTGACCCATACTCTGGCGTGTTGACTAAAATGAAATAGAACTCTATTTTACATCTGTATCAAACCAGCAGTATCCCAAAATCTTTTTTCACTTTGCAGATAAAACTGGTGTTCAGCGTGAACTGTTCAAAGAGGTTTAGCTCTTCTAGATGTAGCAAACATGATCAATGATTGACCACCATATTAGCAATCCTGCAAGATTCAACATTTGTTCACATTTATTAATTTTTCAAAAAGTTTTATCCAAAACAACAAGTGTGATATATTTGATGAATTGTAATCATTAGGGCTGGCAAAAAATAATGAATGTTTGATTTTAATCGATCTTCAACTTAACGAAACAATATCCATTCGGGAAGTGTGAATATCTGTATTTTGCCCTCTCGTCCTGATGATGTCGCAATCACTCCCATTTTGAATATTGAAATCTGTTTATTCTTAGAAACATGTTTCATGTTGTTATGAATTTAACTGTTAAGAGAAATAGTAAAAATAAAATGTTGGTTACTTGTTTGGTTACCCAGAGTAAAAATAAAAAGTAATTCCAAATACAATTGTCTGGGCTCTACTGTTAATGTGAATTTCACTAATATAGCTGAATATGAGGCGTTCAGTTACCAGCATATATATTAAATATGGATTACATGATGGCAAACTAGCATTTTAATCATAGCACTGATAACTAATCGACATTGAATCGAATGAAACCATATAAAAAAAGAGTCAAATTGAATTGGTAGTTTGGTCGCAAAACCCAGTCCTAGTAATCATGGGATTTAAACCCAAGGCCAGAGAACATTGGAGAAAATATTATAAGAAAATACTGTGCCAAGTCAGTGCTGTAATTACAGAAATCATTCAAAAGAGCAAACATTGAGATCATGATACTTTACTCTCTGCTCTTGTGTTTAGACTGATGTTGTGAACGAGAGGTGCATTCAGCAGCACGTGGGTATGTGATGCTCTTTGGCGTTAGAGAGAGAGATGAGCGAACCCCACACGATTATGACCTCTGTCGTAGATGCTGTAGAACTGAGAGAGAAACACATCTCCCAGAATCCACATGGGTCCGGATGGAGACATGGGCATGTCTATGGACTGAAAGCCACTGAAGCACATCTCCTTATTGTTCAGGATCTCCTACACACAAAATCACTTTCATTCATTGGAAGCTTTCGTAGATCACAAATCATTTCTGAGAGGCAGTGTACTCACTCTCCTGACGTACTGATCTCCAGTCAGTGAATACTCCACCTGGTTGATCACGAAAGACACCACAGGCAGGCTGCTGATCCGGGTACAGTCCAACAGGAACTGAAAAACAACGCCTGAGCGCTTAACTCCGTCGTGTTATGTGAATCGAGGATGTGTGAGAGCAAGCGTCTCCTCACCTCTCCGATGGCAGTGGGCGTGGATCCGATGAACTGCTGAAGCATGAGGATGTCTTTGCCCGGGCCGGCGATCAGAGATGTTCCTGTGTCGGCTATCGCTTGACATCCGTGAGGAGTACGATGGCAGAAGCTCAGAGCTCCCTGGACCTTCACGCTACACACGACACAACACGATCATTGATGTCTCTGTGTGACACTGATGATGAAGGTGTGTGAGACGAACTCACCCGTCTATTCTGAACTGCCAGTAGCCCTTCTGACTCACTGGAACCCAGTTGACAGGAGGAACAAACAGCGTTTCATCCACACCACCGAACAACACCTCTCCACCAAAACCCGAGCCATTGCTCCTGTCAGTGACAATACAGTAAGGAAGACTCCCATGTGTGGGAAGGGTTACGTGTGACATTTTCTTACTTGAGATAGAAGGAGAACACGGGTTCGTCTACGCTCTTCTGTGAGATCATACTGTCAAAGACAGGCGAACCCAGTTCCTCGGCCAGCTGAGGGAAAGCCAAACCCAAAACCCCGTCAAACTGAGCCATGACGAAAGCAAAGCCCGGCTCATACACGCCCTCTCCGAACACCTGATTCTGAACCGTCACCGAGCCCACCTGAATCCAAACGAGAGAGACACATGAGGAGGTTTAAACCGGACTCCGCTGGACATTCATGTGAGCAGGGATTGAACAGCACGACACTCTTCAAAATAAAGGTGCTTGAAAGGTTCTTCACAGTGATGCCATAGAAGAACCCTTTTTGGTTCCACAAACGACCATTGAGTCAAAGGTTCTTTACAGAACCATCTCCTCCTTACCTGAAGGTAAGCATGACCCAGAGCGCATAAAGTACACCTGCTGTGAGGATGAACATGGACGTAGTTTGTCCTAACGCTCTAGATGACATCACCTTGAGTTGTTCTCTGGCCATGACTCCCAGCAGATGTCCAGAGCCGTAATGAATGCCAAACACTCGTCCGTCATGTGCGTATGTGCTCGATTCAAAGGCCTTGAACTTGTGGTGCATCGCTGTGCCAACAGAAGAACACAATGACCCAGCAGCACAAATAACCTCCACATCACCTTACATCATATAATCCAGCTTTCATCTGTGAAAGTGTGTGTGTGTGTGTGTGTGTGTAAATGCAGAAGGAGAGTTATACCACACGCCTGGCTGACACAGTATGATGAAGGAACCCAAAGATCAGACGAGCCCGTGTCAAAAATCACCGTGAAATTCTGCCGTGGATTCCCCAGACTGATCTCACCGAAGAACTGAGCCTTTATACACACATCACGTCAATCATTATAAAACCCCATTTTACACATCGTGGTTTGTTTAAAGAGGACAATATTGAAATATCAAGGATAACTGATCTTACATGTCTGTAAGCTAGATGAGGGAAAAATACATTTTAAGTGGTACTACTGGAAAACCAGTTCAACTAGAAATAGGGAATGCTTGGTATAATACACCTCAGAAGGAGATAAACACTGTTGTTGATGTGCCGTATGCAAAGAAAATATATGTTCCTATACTGTCAATATCTCAAATCCTTATGTGCGAATATAAAGAACAATACATGGAAAATATATTACAATCTCACAATATAACGAATAAGAAATGGACGTTTTTCATATATTGACAATATAAGCACTTTTCCACAATTTTACAATTCATGTAAATGTTTTTTCTTCTATATTGCATTATATTTTCCAGTATATTTCCGGTCCGTAGGGGGTCATTTTTAAATCAAATTGCATGTTGTCTCTCACGTCCATGAAGTTGTAAAGTCTCTCAGCGGATTTGCCGCGCATTTGCAGGTAGTCGCGCGCAGGCGGGAAACACTGCGCGTAGCGGCGCAAGAACGCGTCCGGCTCGTGCTCGCGCATGAACTCCTGCAGCTGCTCGGAGGCGCGCAGTTTACTCCGCACCGAGGGCGCGCGACTCAAAGGCACCCTGACAGGAAAAAAACCTCATTTTACAACACTCATTCAAACCCAGATGTGTTTGTCATCTCCGCGAGATATACAGTAACTGTGTGTGACGTCATAACATTAGACCCAAATCACATTTCATTTGATCTCTGTTAAGGGATTATCATTAAACTGCATAAGTCTCTCAAGATAAACCCTGGAAGGATGACCAGGTCCCACAGGCTACATGTGCTGTGTGAATAATACACTTAAATGAAACGAATGAGATCATTTACCTTATCAGACATTGCACACATCCCAAACAAGTAAGCAGGATCAGAGACGTCCTCATGCTGACTGCGTCGAGTCCAGATGAAATGATCCGGTCAGCGCAGTAAACCAGCTTATCTGAATAACCCGTGTCAGACATCAGTCATCGGGTTAACGTCAGGTCAGGTCAAGAACATCGCACTCATTATCGCCCATACTAGAAAGGCAAACATGTCCGGCGGTAATGTAGGAAAGGCAAATGTATGATTTGTTTTTATTCTGGATTTGAAAATGTAGATTCATGTTAGGAAAGAGGAGTTTCTTGAACTGGACGTATTTCAGGTCACTTTGACTCGGCCTTTTCACCGGCTCTGTTGATTTAACACTTGGCACGCAGGCAGCTTACAGAAACACATTCTGGACGTTGTTACAGATCTTCACAAATCAAACATTAACTCCAATTTTGGAGGCTCTTGCCCACGGTAGCTGATAGTTTAGTCGGCAGTGCTCCGACAGAATCATGTCTTTGGCAATCCCAGTTTGATTCCCGGCTCGAGATGCTTTGCTGGTCCCATTCCTCTCTCTCCGCCCTGTGCGGTCCTGCTCTATCTTGTCCAATAAAGGCGAAAAATGACCCCAGAAACCATTTATAACAGAAGTTGTTTCTGTTAATGTTACTTGTATCTAAAATGAGCATTTAGCGCTTAGTTGAAGCCTGTTGAATATAACAGATATGAAGCCGGCACCCTGGGACATAAAGACGTTAGAGATGTGGGACATCGAGCCAGTGTAAAAGGCACCAGTAAACCATCACCCTGAACGTCAACTGCTTCTCCACCATCCTGCCGAACCGTTGTGTTTGCGAGTTAGCCTGCCCTGCCAAAAGACTGCGTGTAGTTACGCCACTAAGAAGAACTTGATGCTGAATTGACACAGAAACTGGGATTGTTTTCTTTAGAAAGATTTGTGTGTGACTCAGGGGTGCTGTATAACTTGTATTTGCTTGTGATCTTAATCTGAGTTTGTACGGCTGCTATCTTGGCCAGGTCTCCCTTGTAAAAGAGATCGTTGATCTCAATGGGACTTCCTGGGAAAATAAATGCGGGCCCATTTTATGATCGCTTTTTGTGTTTATTGCCCTTAGCACGTAGACACTGTATTTGAAATGTATCATCAAACCTCGTTTTGGCATCTTCTATCCATTCCTTACGATAACCCCGATTCATAAATCTTGATAAACCAGTAGACCTCTGAGCCACACACCCTCTTACTCTGGCTAATGGCCAAAACTCCTAATGAGAGGTTGAGGATGGAAACTATCTCCTCTTCAGATTGTATTGTGGTCCGTCGGTTTCCAGGTCAAGTCAGTTTGTAGTTTTCCCTCAGAAATGTGCACTTTACATCCAAAAAGCTGATGCTAGCTGTATCATATCCATAGTAAACTTCAAATGTGCCGTCCTAGAGTTAATGTAATCCAAAAACACGTGAATGGAAAGAGCGTCAATAAAAGAATCGCAGGACAAAGCGCTTTGCATTCATGTTCTGGGCTTCTGCTTTTCTCTACATAAAACATTTACATTTAGTCAATAGGAGACGCTTTTATCCAAAGCGACTTACAAATGAGGTAAACAATGGAAGCACTTGGAACAACACAAGTACAGCAAAAAGCATCAGTGCAGTAAAAACTGGTCTCATAGCCCACCACAGAATACAGTAATAAGGAATTTTAAATATATACTAAGAATAGAAAGCATAGAAAAGAAATAGAAGTCTGTACTAATCAGTCAGGTGTTGACGGAAGATGTGTTTTCAGCCGTTCGGTATATGCTTTATTATATGGCGCATACCGAACATTTACTGTTTTGGAATGTCGCAGGAACATAAGTTTGGACGCATTGTCGGAAATACTGAGCTCCGTGTCCTCCGTGAAACCAGTGCGCCTCGATGGCGGACGCAGAAACTTAAGGAAAAAGTGAGGCAAATTAAGATAATCTGTATTATTTGATATAAAATATATTTTCTAAATTGTTGTAGTGTTTAGGTACTGCTTTATATTTTATTTATTTGTTTATATAATTGTATTGAATATATTTCTTTATTCCTATTATTTGCGTTCTGACCTGAGTTTTCTTTTGGTATTAAGGCCGTCGGCTTGATTATTTCCACTGAAATGTTTTCGTTTAAGTGGTTTAGTTTGCTGTATTTTTATTTATTCCTTTATCTACAATTTATTTTATATTCCACATTTAAAATATTGCTACAAATTTGTTTTTCACATTATTGGCTATTTTTGCGGTCCGGTCCAAAGAAAGCAGGGATCGTTATGTTTTCGTTGGCATTGTTTCTTTTGCACTAATCTTTTAGTTTGCTGTTTTGGTTAATTTGCCTAAAATTAATATTTATTTCATATTTCTTTAAAATGTTTTCTAGTTGTATAGTGAAATATTATATTGAGACACATAATCATAACTTGTGGCGGCGTCACAGCGGATTCCATTATGCGTGCGCTTGAGCACTTAATTATATTATAATGATAACTGGCGCAATATGGCTGCCGTCGGTGGATGCTGCACATTGGTGGTGGTTGAGGAGATTCCCCCTTCCATGTAAAGCGCTTTGAGTTTCCAGAAAAGGGCTATATAAATGTAACATGTATATCTCTGTAATATAGAACAATATTAGCAATGTTACAAAAACATATTTGGCATCCATGAAGCTTAAACCAACATCTAATGTCCCTATTCCCCATGTATATTGAAACATGTAAATTAATATCATAAACGTGTGAATAGTCTAATGGCCTAAATGAAGGACCGCTAGTCGACTACAAAAATCTCTAGTCGGGGGCAGCCCTACAGGTTATATTGGGAGTGCCACAGGGATCAGTTTTAGGACACATCCTTTTTCACTTTTTATGCTTCTCTTAGGAGACATTATCAGGAAACAAAGTACATTTTCACTGTTATGCTGATGATACCCAGCACTACATTTCCACAGAACCTGGTGATGCCGACCATTTTTTAAAGCTAACAAACTGCGATAATGACATCAAACACGCCTAGCTGGAGACTCAATTGGTAAAAAAAAAGTTGCGAAACGACACTTCCAGGTCATTTCGTTGGGTCATTTCTTCAGTCACAGAAACAGCACATATACTGAGATACTGAGATACTGTATACAGATACTGAGTCCCAACACGGCTCGGTTTCTCTATGTATCTGCCTGCATTTCCAATAAAGAGGATAATAATGCTTTCACCCACACCCACTATGCCCCAGGCCACGCCCCCAGCTATGACACGAATCCAACCAAGTCTACTAACAGTAGAGCCCACAAAATTATGTTTGGAATTAGTTTTTTTTTTTACTTTGGGTAACCAAACAAGTAAACATTTATACTTTTTATTTTGACAGTTAAATTCATAACAACATGAAACACGTTTATAAAAAGAAAAGGGATTTCAACATTTGAAACTTGGGCCCATAAAGCTTTTGTCTGGACATTGTGTATACCAAACATACAGGTACTGCCCATAAAACGAACAGTTCTTGATCAACATGGTCGGACCTAAGGCAGCTGCTTTGTGCTGCGATAACATCGGCAGCAGTTGAAAAAACTCCGCTTAAGTTACCGTTTTGCGTGTTGTGCTAAAAGAAGATGCTCTTCTGCATGCATCTTCCACCAGAGTAGTGGGTTTTCAGAGAACATGTCAGAGAGGTTTAGCTTCCCGTACCTACATCATCATGAGGGAGCTGTCGTTCTGCTGGACAGGCACAAGCACTGTCACTTCCTTGCTGCTGAATCCTTTCAAATCAGCATTACTATAGCGCTTGTTTTTTTCCTTAGCGCGAGGTGAATCTGACTGTAGTTTGTGGAACATACCCATCGCTGTCCAAAATCACACAAAAACAGGCTTCAATTGGCTACCACGAGCTTCCACCATGATCCTATGTTGTCCTGTTTTGATAGATTTACCTGTTCATTGGATGACTTTAAATCTCTGCTTTGCTGAATCAAGAATTGCTGTGAGAAGAGAGGGCGGTTGAAGATGAGTCTGTATAGCTTAAACGATGATCAGATCTAAAAAAACAACTAGAAAATTGCCTATTACGTTTGACCACTAGGTGGTGCTGTCCCCCTTTTTGAATGTGGCAGACAAGATGTGCCAGTGATGATACTTACCAAGTGTCATCACAAAGAAGTTGTCTTAGAATCGTTTGACCAATCAAAAAGCTTTTAATATCTTCTATTTAGGGATGTCTTTAGAAGCCATATACAAAATTCAGTGCAAACCAGACAGATTTTGTAAGAGGAGTGCTGAAAAGTGTTATTTTAACTTATCACCGCTTTCTTTGGCAAGGCCCGCACAAGAGGCCCTATGACCGACAGGTAAAGCAAACAGGTCACGTTTCATTTATGCCGCGTCATGTTTAGAGGAGTGGAAATGTCCCCGCAGTATCAGACCGGTGTAAATTCACAAATGTGTCAAAAGTAAACAGCAACCATATGATTTATGCCGTGAACCTCACATACTTTTAAGAATTAAGGGTTTAGTCGATCGTGATGAATTCTTATAGCAACCGTTGTAAACACAACAGCTTAAAGAACGCGTCACACACGTCTCCGGGAAATCCTGTGAAATTCAACCAACCAGATGACGACTTCGAACGTGCTGAAGTGTTTCCAGAAAAATGTGCCGTATGCATCAGACGTTCTGCCAACGGTCCGTGGGCGAGACGTCTGAGGCTGAGATGATGAACCATACAAAGTTTCGTATTGATTCACCATTGTGAAGAGAGGCGACACCCAAACCGGCAGACTGAAAAAACATTGGTTATCCATCAAGCAAGATGCAAGGAATCAAATGATCATGACCACTGATTTTAAACCAAAGTGTTCAAAGTTAGAAGCAAAAATAGCTTTTTTTTGTATCTCTGGACCGCCAGGTCATGCTGTGCCAAAACGGTGACAACAATGTTTTTCGGAAAATAAAAAATGGTTAGAAAAGTACATATAGACACATTGTTTGTTTCTAGAATGTTTGGTTCAAAAGTTATAGGCAAAAATGTATGTGGAAGTTAGGACTGTTGGTGGCGCTAAGGAGTTTGGGTTAGAGACTTCTTGACAGTTTCCCTAAGGGTTCTATGGGCTGCCATAGACTTCCATGACAGAAGAACACCAACGGATACAATAGGTGTCTTATGCCTCTTCATGGCTTGAGCCGAACAAGAACAGAAAAACCCCAGTATGCAGCATGTCCACATATCAGAACTGGTAAACAGGACACTGTGCTCTCAACGGTGCCAGTAAGAGTCAAAGCGGTCAAGGGTGACAAGGTTATAGCATTGACCAGAAAGTTTCGGTGGCCCGTGTCAGCGTTTATCTCTCAACGCTCTTTGAATGGAGGAGACGCTTGCTCTTTCTGCTCCTCCAAGACAGACTTCACCAATGACCTTTACAAGATAGAAACTGCCTCACACAACTAAGGGTGTAGAATGCCTGTAGGGTGCGCACGTATTTACTAGTTTAATTCTCACAATTTCACATAAAATAGTGCTGGACAATCTAGTTCTGAGCATCACAACAAATCATTGACAGCTAATGAACGTCACGGTTAATCAGAAGTATGTTGAGTCAGCGGTGTGAAAGAGTTTGTTGGCGCGCTGCACGCTCAGTGAAGGACTTGATCAACAACAACACGGCAGAAACCATCAGACTGACTTGTTTATTACTGCAGCAGTGATGTTTTCTGTCTATTCTCCTGCCCGGAGCATGAGACGACGCCCCTTAACTCTTATTACATGCACTGCATCATGGGGCTTATCGCTTTGGATCAATTCGCCTTTTATCAGACTTATCAATAGCTACCACTTCTATTTGCTGGTCAATTATACACAATTGAAGCGCAGGAAATTCGCCACGTTACTCATCCCGAAACGGCATAAATCATTTTGTCATAAAATGTGAAATATTTCGAATGGTTTTCAGCAATGGTTTCACCAGTCTGTTGTAATACTGTTAGGAATGGGCTGTGGATTTACAGTAAGGAAGTGAAACGGAATGAAATGGTAATAATAAAGCCATCTCTTTGTCAATCGTTTTTTATTCAGTAAACAAAAGAGCAAGCTTTGGCTCGGTTGAGCGATGCAGAGACGGCGAGACACAACTGACGCTTGTCAAGTGCAACTACAGCAAGACGACAAACTGAAGAGCTGACGGAGGCCAGACGTCCGTTAATAAATACACCCACAGTGTGATGCAAGCGTTTAACAGGGGTGATGGTCGGGCACACGTTTCCTGAAACACACACGACATGCATCAGAGACAGCACACGACATCACTGGAATATTTCTTCTCTGGATGATCTTTACCTGGGAGCGGCTTTGATGATGTTGTCCACACGCAGGATCATCTCGGCCGCCTCGGCAGCGCTCAGCAGCACCTGTCTCTTCACCTGGAAGCTCTCGGTGATGCCCAGAGTGGCCATGTCACCGATCGTGCCCTGGGTCATGTCTGACAAACACAGGCCCAGAGTGAGTTAATCGCCCGTGTGTGTGCGCGCGTGTAAAGGTGATGTGTGTGTGCGTGTAGAGTGTGTGGCGTGTGTGTCGTGTGTGTGCGTGTGTAGAGTCGTGTGTGTGCGTGTAGAGGTCGTGTGTGTGTGTGTGCGCGTGTGTAAAGGTCGTGTGTGTGTGTGTGTGCGCGTGTGTAAAGGTCGTGTGTGTGTGTGTGCGCGCATGTAGAGGTCGTGTGTGTGTGCGTTACCCAGTCCAAACGTGCTCTTGTTGTCCTGGTGAGCGGCTCTCAGTTGAGACACCAGTTCTGCGCTGTCGTATCCCGCGTTATCGGCGATGATGGTGGGCAGCTGGAACACAAAGAGTCCTTTAAAACCCACCTCACTGCTTCAACTTCAGACGTAACCGCTCATAAACAACACATCAAACACACTTCACAAGTCGGTCACTAGCTGGTAATGGTTTAAAGTACTCCGACTTTGAAGTATGTGAAAAACAAAAGCAGTAACTCAGGTTTGTCGGTAGATGTTCTCTTTGCACATGAGCAGTATTTATGCGAAGCATTCGTATAGTTTGAATGTTTAGGTTAACATTGATATATTGTATATTTAGTCCAAATCTGTCAGTAGGTCAGTTGTGTATAGGTGTAGTGTTTTACGTCATCGATGCATGTCTGTACTCATGTAGCGCCGTGGTCCTGTGAGGCACTGTATGTACCCACATGTAGCAGAATGACAGTAAAGCTCAACTTGAACTTGATCGGATGTGTGGATGTGATACTCACCATCCTGAGAGCTTTAGCGAACGACTCCATGGCAACCGCATCTTTACCTGCTGTTCTGTTGGCCAGATCTGACACCACTTAGCCATCAACATCTCTGAGCAACCTGAAAACACATCACATGTGAAAGCTCGTGTGTGCTGTTTCCTAGCAGCGGGCAACAGTGAGTTTTTTAAAAAAGTCAAGAAGAAAACACCATCGTGACGGCTCATGTGTGACACTGTTGACTGTTCTGTCACGATGTAAAAGGACAGTTATGACGTGTACTCACATCCACTATTATGTGACAAAAGTGCGTCGCCGTCGACTAAAAAATAAATACATTGCCCTCGTCTCACGATCCCAATGCTTCAAGCCGTAATTAAACATCCGAAATGATCTTCATTCATCTACGTTTGCTGAGAGCTGCACCTTCCGCAGTCTTTCCTAAAGCCAGTTTGGTTTTGGCTTTTAGGCTATTAGCCTAATGCAGCAGACGCTTTACACAGCAGCCCATATGAGAACATTTTGATTTATTCAGTTTCTTTCATGTTTTATTAAACGGGGAACAAGTAGAAAACTGCCCATCATATCAAAAGATCTGCGTGTAGAAGCTAGCGCACTGAAATCTATGTTAGTCAGCTTTTGCAGCGTCAGGTCAAATGGTGAATGTTGCGGATGAAAACATGACACATGATGCGTGCGGAAGCAGGACAAATATCTAATGTTATTGGTGCTGAAGCGGGTGGGAATGACATCCGTCCCGCGCTCGGCTCTCTTGGAACAGTTTAAAGGTCCAGTGTCAACCCGCGACTACACATCAAGCTTCAAGTGTCGTGTCAGAGGATTAATGTCCACCAGTTTGTGCAAGCCCTAAAGTGTACTGACCTCCACCATAGACGGTGCGTGGCTCTTTAATAGTCTGAGCCAGAACACACAGAGCGTCGTGAAGAGAGCGCTCGGCCTCGTCCAGAATCTGCTGCGTGGCTCCCGCAGGACAATAGTGCACGCTTCACCTACACATCACACACAACATCAGCCTTTCACATGATGTACATTTACAGAAACTACTGTAACCAATCAGACGATAGAAAGAACTTTGAACATCAATGACACTTGAGGCATAAGGGAGACAATACAGAGAGGAAACTTCCTGTGAATCATCTGTACTGTGTGTGTGTTTACCCATGTCGACTCCAGAGAAGTGGATGAGCATATCTTCTCCGATCATCACCTCCTCGATGAGTTTACACTGACCCAGTTTCACCAGCTCCGGATGATCGAAGGTGGACGTGATCTCGCCCCCTGCAGGACAAAACACATTCAATGGCTCCTTTTCACCAAACCATTGAAACATCCTCAAACACATCATTCAACAACACAATACAGATAACAGTGGCTTCTCTTTCTCAAGGTGTTGTTTCTGTGGCGGCGGTGTCAGTGAGGTCATACCTGTGACCAGAGCCAGACGCTCCACTCCCACAAAGTCAGCGTGTTCGATGGCCATGACGCCGGCGGCGCCGAACAGCTGCTCAGGATAGTTATAGATCAACTGTCTGGAGACACACACACGTTAAACCTCACGTCACCTGCAGAGACATCACGATGATGATGATGATGATGATGATGCGTCACTGACCTGTTGATGAAGCAGTTGATGCCGTGTTTGAGGATCCTCTCCACCTTCCTTCATCTTCTCTTTCTCCGCCATCTCGATCTCGGCCACCTTTGCCGTGGAGTCCACGCGCACCCTGGAGCCGAAGATCTGCAGACGGACGAGGTCGTGGGTCAAACGCTGATCAAGAGAGCGATCACGAGCGGAGAGACATTAACTTCACGCACCTTGATCTTGTCCGTGTCCATCCCGGTGTTGGCGATGAGGATTTTAGCGTTCTCGATCCTCTTGGGTTGATTGACGCCGATCTTCTTATCCAACAGAAACCCTGTGACACACATTCACAAGCAGATACGCGCGTTTCATTTCAAAAACGCTTTAACAAACACTGCTTCAAGGCTTCACAGTGCTCGGTGAGAGCGTAAGCACCTTCGTCCAGGTACGAGTCGGTCAAACTGCCTCCGAGTTTCTTGATGACGTGAATGGCCTCCAGATTGCCGGAGCCGCGGAGTCGGAGCACGGCTTCTACGGCCAGATTAGCGAAGTGATCTTTATGATGAGTGACCAGTTTGGATGAGAGAGTCGTGCGGGCGATGTTCATCAGATCCACCTGGAACTTAGCATCATCGTTTCTAGACAGGAGACAGGAGAGAGAGATTTATCTTTCACACGCACAGACGGCGGGAGGACGTGACACCAGACGACAGCAGACTCTTCTCATTACCCATGATCCACCGCTGCCTCTCTGAGGGCGTCACGGGCGGCTTGAGTGGCCTTTCTTCTCCGGCGATGATGATCTGAGGATGAATCTTCTTGGCGATCAGGAGCTCGGCTTCCTACACACGCACACAGAGGAGAAAAGGTGAGCGGTCAGGTGACAGACAGGCGGAGGATTGATGACGTAACTCTTTTCGTCACGTACCCGCAGCAGCTCAGCGGCCAGCACCGTAACCGACGTCGTCCCATCACCCACCTCATCGTCCTGAACTTTAGACATGTCTGAAACACACATCGACTGATGAGATCTGTGACCGCACACATCACAGGATGAAGAGATATCCGCCGTACGTACCCACGAGCACTTTAGCCGCAGGGTTATCGACACCGATGGCTTTCAGGATCGTCGCTCCGTCATTGGTCACTGTGACGTCACCACTGTTGCCCAATAAGATTTTGTCCTGTAGGGTCACAGGGTTAACAGCGTGAGCGGTCACACACACACAGTCTGTGGGATCTGACAGCACACGTGACGGTGTTTCTCACCATTCCTTTAGGACCCAGAGTGCTCTTCACCAGATCTCCAATAGCGATGGCACCAATGAATGAAGACTGAAACACAGAGAATCACCAAACAACCAGAAGAGCATTAAAAACACAGACGGCTGAGTTTGATTTCCATGTGTTTGGACGTGTACGCACCAGTCGAGCGGTCTCGGCCTTCTCCTCATCAGCTCCGTGTCTGAAGATGTTCATGGGGGACATTGATAGAGACGCCTGTACACATCAAGCACCCGGCGGGAAGGATCATGAGCGATGAATAAAGAGTGCTGTAGCGTCTCATTTCATTCGAGAAAACTTGTTGTTACTAGTTTTATCGTTATTATATTATAATCACACGTGTAATCTGAACAAACTACCACAATTACAACTTCTGATATGAATAAATAACATCCGAGATGTTTGATATATGAACTACATATATAATACTTTACGCATCGTTATAGTATAGGAAAACTAACTAACTTTTATTATCATAAGAAGCCATAAACAGCCATCATGTTTATAAAAAAATCATTCAAATGTTTGGACCAAGCTTATTTCACTTTGCTAAAATTAAAACTTTGAAACATTTCTATTTATAGAAATCAAATAAAATATTTGCCAAAAATGAGAAAAACTTTACTAAAGGAAAAATGTAAATGTTGCCTCAAAAATAAAGAAATAGATTAAAAGCATTTTTAATCTATCAATATAATTTTTTTTTAAAGTAATATAAAAATAAATTATAAAATGACAAAAGAATATACCAAAATTGCTAAAAATGCTAAATGTTAATAAAACTCAAATCTAAACTCTGGTTTGGACAATTACATTTTATTTTAAATGACGTTTTAAAGTATTTTACTCAGATCCTGTTCTTAAAGGGGTCATACGGTGCTAACACGTGTTTTTGTGTGTCTTTGGCATGTTATAAGTTGCCCATGCATGTATTAAACGTGTAAAATTGCAGAAATGAAAGTGTGGGAAGCGAATGCTCACTCAGACCTGCCTGAGACGCCTCGTGTAGCCACACCCCCACAAATCTACGTCAGGCGCTGGTCTGATTTGACTAAGACCGCCCAAATGTAGACGCAAGTAAGGTGGTGAACCTGTCAGTACAATTGAAGAGGAACCTGATGTTTATATGGTCAGAGGCGTTACATTTCCCTCACACGCTTGCAGTATTCCACCAATCACTACACACTGGTGAACTGGCCAATCAGAGCACACCTCGCTTTACTGAGCCATGAGCTTTCTTAAATATCAGCGTGTTTCAGAGAGGCGGAGCAAAGAGGAGATACAGCGTTTATGAACCTTAAATCATGTTTACACATTGAGTTACATCTAAAACAAACCAGAATATTAATTTCAGCCGTGTCATATCACCCCTTTAAAGTATGAATTTTTGTTATCTTATCTTAACTTTTTAAATATGGTAATCAAATTATGTTTTAATAAATGACAATAAACTAACAATTCTTATTATTACAGAATACAAGATTTATACAATTTACTTATAAAGCACATTAATTAAAGCAAGATGCTGAACAGTAAATATGTAAAAAAGTCCAATTAAAAGCACAGAAAATAATCATAGAATATAAAGTATTATTATTTATTTGCAAGGCGTTTTATTCAAAGCTCCATTCAATTGTTGTTCAAAATATATAAGCAGCCGGTCACGTGACAATATTTAGAGTTTACATGAGAGATTGATTTCATTGACACATCTGTAGATCTGAACATGTGTATGATATAGTGTATGAAGAGGACCGTGATGCTCATATACCGTGATCTGTGTGCAGACTCCTCCCTCAGAAAACACTAGAAACTCGCTCTCTCAGCCCCGCACATCCCATAATACACACTCACGAACACATCTGCACACAGATCTGCTGTTTGAAGCAGGTTCCCAACACACACATCAGCACTCGCACATCTAACACGCATTACTAAATTAACGTACATATATAAATCACAACTATAAGCGCAGCGCATGCGCATCAGAGCTCACCGTCTGTCGCACAATAGCGCCGTTAGCCGCTTAGCGCACATCCCATCATGCTCGAGCGATTACTTGTATCGTTTACATCTGCACAACCACACTGTAATAAACCCGTTATTAAAGAGCAGCGTTTGTGTGAAGTATTATGGTTTATAATCTCTGCTGTTTCATTGTTCACGCGCATGTGACGCACAGTCACGCATTCAATGTAACGTAGTTATCCTGAAACACACGATATGTGCTCGAACTCTTGATAAAGCCGCTGCGCGTGTGCGGGTGCACGACATTCGAGCTCACTTACTTGAATTCAACGATTACTAAACGATATTTTAATAAAGGAATCGCTCACCATGGTGATTCTGGGGTGTGCTGAAAATCCGCACGCGACAGGAAGAGCGGTATCAGTGAAGCGCGCGAGAAGACGAGCCGGTTCCGTCCGCTGATCTTTAGACCTTTCAAAATAAAAGTCTCCTCAGGGCGTCTCCACGTTTAATGGCTGTTTACTGTTCAAGCTCTGTGGTATCTAATGTGATTTATTGTTTACATGTGTTTTCATATTTATGTATATGATACATGATTGGCTACTGATGAACAAACATTATATTTAAAAAAAAAGAATCAACACAGTTACATGACAAAGTGTTTATATAGCAGTAAAAAAACTTTACAAATGTAGTTATTCCATTTGGAATAAATAAAGATGGCATTTGTCGTCCACGCAAAAACAATCTGATGTGGCCCTCAAGTCACAATGTCGCCCCCCTCTGATTTAACAACTGTTTTCATTTAGACTGAATTGTTGCCCTTTCCAGTTTTGCGTTTTCATTTATTTTTTAATTCCAAGTTTTCTATGGAAATGTGGTATTTAAACAAACAAAACGGTGTCCCAAACAGGTATGCAAGAACTGCAACTTCACATAAAAGCACATTGGAATATTAAACACGTAACATTTGATTGAGGATCAGCACTTGTTGAAATGACATTGTAGAAATTGTATAATGACTGCGTTACCCATAATGCAGTGGGACGTTCAACCCTGTTTCACCTGTTACACCGTGCAGGAAATGAAAAGTGAGAGGTGTGAAGAAGGTCGGTAACACACACCAGCAACACTCTGATCTCAGTTCAGCCGTCTGCTGTGGGATGAAGAGATCTCAGGAGACGTGTGACGATGAGGAGCAGAACACCTGAGCACACCTGACATCTCCCTCATGGAGCTGTGCTGAAGAAAGAGCTTAACACTGAGCATCAGCACTGGATCTATGACCCATGGATCACACGTGGAGCGGATCAGAGTCTGAAGAAGCTTTCGACTTTCTCTTCAAGATCATTCTCATCGGAGATTCAAACGTGGGCAAGACGTGCGTGGTG
>VCII01000490.1:0-26701 GCA_006030095.1 Triplophysa siluroides | reverse complement strand
CGCCAACTTTATCTCCTTTTTGAAAAGAAAAATGACGCACTCGATGCTTGTGGTCAAAGCGAGATTTCATGACCTCCTGACGTGAAGAAACCCGCTGTTGCAGTTGTGTAGGCTCATGACCAGAAGGTGAAGATTTCAGGACATTGAGACGGGTACGCATTTTCCTTCCATGAAGTAATTCGAATGGAGAAACACTAGTCACTGCATGAGGTGTAGCGCGATAAATCTGCAGGAAGTCAGTCACTGTTGTTTTCCATGGTGCTGATTGTAGGATTGCTGATTGGATTGTACTCTTAAGAACTCTGTGAAAGCGTTCAATAGCACCATTTGCAGCAGGATGATACACTGAAGTGCGAATGTGCTTAATATCTCTCTCTTTCAGGAACGCAGCAAACTCAGGAGAAGTGAACTGAGGCCCATTATCACTGACCAGAGTGGTTGGGTTGCCGTGTCTACTGAAGACAGAGGTAAGAAATGCAGTCACCTGTTTTGTTGCAACGCAGTAAAGGCTACCTCAGGCCATTTACTATAATAGTCAGTGAGTGTCAGAGCATATCGACAGTCCCAGACAGCAGTCTCGAAAGGGCCCACAATGTCAATCGCCAGTTTTTCCCACGGTGCAGAAGGAAGGAACACAGGTGGAGTGGAACAGCAGAGGCTTTCGCAGTTTTATCCAGAGAAAGACATAATTGACACGCAGCAATTTTCTCAGTCACAAATGTGTCCATGTTTGGCCACCAATACATGTCACGCAGGCGTTGCTTTGTTCTCACAATTCCCTGATGACACTCATGTGCAATACGGAACAATGACTCACGCAGTTTCCCAGGCACTACCAATCGAGATCCTCTAAATACAAAGTCAGCTTGCACACTGAACTCATGCCTGAGCTTGTTGTATGGACGAAGAACAGGATCCAAAGCAGCAGAAGATGGAGGCCATCCACTGACAATTTGTGTGCGCAGTGCAGAAAGTTCAGAACAGTGAGCAGAGGCAGCAGCAAACTCATCCTGGGAAATGGCACTCGGACCAGTGGACAGTAAAGCAACAAACTCGGGTTCTGTATCCGACTCAGCATCCGAAGTCAGAGGCAAGGGCAAGCGAGATAAACAATCTGCAGTGTGGTTTCAGATCCAGCACGGTACACAACTATGTAGTCGAAACAGAGCAACCGAGCAGCCCACCGAGCTATGCGCATACCAGCTCTATCAGTCCCTTTTGTGGTCAGCAGTGTTGTTAAGGCCTGATGGTCAGTCCGCAAAGTAAATCTGCGGCCCCACAAGTATGTTCTCCATTTTTCCACTGCCCAGACGCACGCCAGAGCCTCCTTTTCCACAGTGGAGTATTTCTGTTCAGCTGACGTGAGTGTTCTGGACGCGAAAGCAACAGTACGTTCTTGACCATCAGTGCATATTTGTGCGAAGACAGCACCTAGTCCGTAAGCAGACGCATCAGTAGAAATGACCACTGGCATCTCCGGGTCAAATAGGGCAAGTGCCGGACTGTGTACTAGTAGTTGTTTCACATCATCCAAGCTTTGTTGAGCTTCATCAGACCAGCGAAATCCACTCTCATCTCTCAGGCATGCACGCAAAGGCATCACCACTGAAGCAAAATTAGGAATGAATTTGTTGTACCATGAAAGAAGACCCAGCAAAGAACGCAACTGGACAGCATCCGCTGGTGCCGGTGCATCGATTATTGCCGCGAGATGTTCCTGATCCAACTGAAGACCCTGTGAAGTCACCAAGTGGCCTAAAAACTTCAAGCTCTGTTTTCTGAATTGACATTTTGACTCATTCAACACCAACCCAGCATCTTTGAGACGTTGCAGCACATTCTCCAGCGCTTGATCATGCTCTTGTATCGAGCGTCCCACACGATAATGTCATCCAGATAGTTTGCAACGTTCTTGAGTCCTTTCAGAATGATTACCATCATCTTTTGGAATGCAGATGGAGCGGATGCCAAGCCGTAAGGTACCCTACAGAACCTGAAAAGTCCCTCGTGTGTAATGAATGCAGTGAGGTCCCGGCAATCTTCATGAAGAGGTACCTGATGGTATGCACTTTCCAAGTCTATGGTTGAAAATACAGACGCACCTTGCAGTAATGTCATCATCTCCTCCATGTGTGGCAATGGGTAGCTGTCTACTATAACTGCCTTGTTGGGTCCTCGAAGGTCAACACACATGCGGATCCCCCCCGTTTTCTTTTGGACCACAACAATCGGAGAAACCCATGGAGAAGAGTCAATCCTTTCAATCACACTGCTGTGTAGGAGTCGTTCCAGTTCTGTGGAAACAGCATCTCTCACAGAGAAAGGTAAGCGACGCAATTTGCATCTGACAGGAGGTACGGAGTCAGAAATGTTTACCTTGTGGGTGAAATTTTTTACACAGCCTAATGTAGCACGCTGTGGTGGAGAAGTTGAGAGGGCACAGACTGAGGTGGATGTGTCGGTGGCAGCACAGTGTGTCCATTAAATCGAAGCTGAAGTCCCTTGATGAGATCCATGCCGAGCAAAGCTGTGCCATTGTCGACAATAAAGAAGTGTGCAGGACAGGTAATGCCATATTTAGTTACCTTTGCAGATAAACAACCTAGTACAGAAATTGGCTCTTGTAAGTAAGTAACTAAACGGGCAGCAGGAGCTTGTAACGGCACAGTGCGAAAATGCTGCTCATACAAATGTTTCGGCAGAATGGACACTGATGAACCAGAGTCCACTGTAAGTTGAAGAGACACAGAAGTGGCAGAAGGAGAGGCATGTATGGTCACATCACACATCAAACGGTCAGTTGCTCCAGGCAGATAGAGAACACAGACCTCTGGTAATTCAACTGAATGCACTGAATGAGTAGGAGCAGAACGGCAGACTCGTGCAAAATGTCCAATCTTATTGCAATTCTTACATTTAGCAGATGCAGCGGGGCAGTTTTGTGCGTTTGCAAGATGTCCAGCAGAGCCACAGCGAAAGCATGTTCGAGCTGATGGAGTAGAAGCAGAAGGTTTTGATGAGGTATGTGCTCTGAATTTGGCCTTCGGACGCTGTCGTCCAGAAGCAGGAGTGACATGTATGGCTTGTACTGGAGCGAGGGAACTTGTAGCCATCGATTTCGCCTGAGCATCAGCGGCCTCTAGCTGTGTAGAAATTGTAATTGCAGTCTCCAGTGTCAATTTAGATTCCATCAATAATCTTTCACGAATGCGAGGGTTAGCAATATTTTCGACAAGCTGATCACGCAGCATATCGTCAAGATTGTCAGC
The DNA here is from genome assembly GCA_006030095.1 of Triplophysa siluroides. Classification (NCBI taxonomy): domain Eukaryota; kingdom Metazoa; phylum Chordata; class Actinopteri; order Cypriniformes; family Nemacheilidae; genus Triplophysa; species Triplophysa siluroides. Next base: position 23,432 of record VCII01000490.1, on the reverse strand, counting down.
AAATTCACAAGTAGTCGCTCTCAATGCAGCAATGTATTGCACTACCGTTTCATCCGTCCTCTGTATGCGTTTCCTGAAAGCATGTCTTTCCACGACCACATTTCTTTTGGAACGAAGTGTTCTTCCAAAGCCTTAATAGCATCAGCCAGGTCGTCACCGGTATTGGGCAGTGTATAACACAATCTCTGACCTTCAGTCGAGGCAGTGGAGAAGTAAAGCCCGCTTTCTGGCTTCTGGCCAAGAATCCCCATTAGCATTGATAACGAGCATGTAGTTTCGAAACATCTTCAGCCATGTTACTAGCGGTATAGCAGGCTCACCGGGACATGGCAAAAAAGGAGGAAATTCAGCACTTACTGAAGCCATCCTCAGACAATCTTGCAGAAAAGAAAGATCCTCGTCGCCAATTTTGTTATGTCTTTATGTAGACAATAAACTTGAAATGTAAATCCTTCTTATAACTTATTAAGTCGCACTAACGGTCAGCATAACATGCATGCACACGCTCACTTCTCACTCGTCTCCCCTGGCTATACACATCTTTACAACTCAATAAGCTTGAGTGCCATCTAATGGTGCAATAATGTAACAACACCACAGTAGGGTCACAGTAAGTCTTAAGAATGAATTAAGTCTATTTTTAATGGTACTAGTTAATAACCTAAAGGGAACCTGCAGAACGTTCCTTCCAGGTTATTTCCTTGCGCGCGACTTTTGGGTCAAAATAAACGCCAAAACCCTCCCACACGCGATTCAGTTTCCTCTGTTTGCACTTCCCTCTCTTTTTCGAATTTGATCAAAAAAATGTTATTTATGTATTAACTCTACACTAGGAAATATGTGCGTAATCGTGTCATCACAGTCACTTAAAGATTTCGCACAGAAAGCATTACACCCTTTTATAGGTTATTCACAAGCATTGCGCGTGCTTACGTTTATATAGTTAGGCGATAATGATGTGTGTTTACTTTTTCGAGCACCAGAAGTGTGCAGCACAACAGGATAATCTTATCAGTTGAAAAAGTACGAGTTCTCCAAAACGCCACCGGGATAATAAAACGTGAATTTAATAGCATTTCGTTTGATATGACATTACTTCTGAAATTCAACTGCTCGAGTGAGAAAGTGGGCTCTTAAGTGGCTCTTAGAAGAGCCGTTTTTTATTAGTCTTGTTTCAAAGTGATCGCGTTTAGCCTTCGAAGCCGTACAGAGTGCGTCCCTGTCGCTTCAGCGCGTACACGACGTCCATGGCTGTGACGGTCTTCCCAGCTAACAATTTGTGGTTACCAGAACGTTATTTTCTAAGGTTCGTTTTTGATTGTTCAGGAAAGTTTTCTTTACGTTAATAGAACGTTAGTTTCTGGTTGCCAGAACTTTAGCCTAAAATATTTTTCTCGGGTCCGTTTTGCCTCACTACACTTCAGTAATGAATACAGATATTAGATGTGTCAAATCAATCGAAAATAACGAAAATATAAGTTAACTCTAAAATCTATACGGTTTTAAATCAAAAATTAAAATAAATAAAACCCTAAACTAATGTGTTAGTGAGTGATGTTAAAACGAAATGAGCGTTAATTTTTAAATGACGGGAGTGCGCGGCAGAGCGGAGAATGCACGTGCTCGAGCGCGCACACACAGTAACAGACACACACACTAAAGAAATACACATGGATATCTCAGCAAACACAGAACGTTCCTCTAACGTTAGTTTTTGGTTCCCTTTTGGTTATTTTTTTGGGAACCAAAAAATAAAATTCTAAGAAAGTTATTTTGAGGTTTTTATTTTTGCAACCAGAAAATAACCAGAAAATAACGTTCCCTGATGGTTCTTTTTTAATGGTAAAAACAGTCAAAACTGGTAAACATCAGTGACATGTGCAATACAGAAATTATAAGATCACATTAACAGATGTTCTTCTGACCAAATTAAATGTATACATTTGCCCTGTAATTTTTATTTATTTAAAGTTTTACAATTATTATGGAGCAAAGTTAACATAGCTTGTGAGAGTTGCTAACTATAAAGGCACAAACGACAATCATGTATGAGATTCAAACAAACTGCTAGTGTTTTAGTCTGTAATGTAATCATTACTGTAATGTGCTGTAATTGTTGAATATCTGGATTTCCTGAGGCAGTGTTGCATAGTACACAAAGCAATAGCTGAGTTTCTGTGCTGTGCTTGTTTGTGTTGCATAGCCATGTTCAGTATTTGTTCCTCATCCTACACTGAATGTGAAGGTTACTGTACAGTCACAGAAAAAAAAAAACATCTGAAAGTCTAGTCCAGTGTCTGTTGAATTTCAACAAAATCAAACCTCAGGACTGACAAAGTCATCCAACAGCAATATGAAAGACTGACAGGCTGACAACAAGACACATGAAAACTGTTATCACATAAAAACATTATATTTCTAACTTTTCCTAAATATGTACAGTACATGTACAAAAATGTGTAAAGCAATGATATGAAAATTACTATACAAAGTTACAACATATCAGCAGTTCTTAGAGACAATACCAAGTTATGGGAAAGTGAGGATTTAATAGCACTCAACATCTGTGTAATGCCTTCTTCTGTGTCCCCATTCTGGTGATGATGGTGTATTTAAATAAACATTTTTCTTTTAACGGACCATCATACAGACTCTGGCTGTGCTGCAGAATTTGTCCTTGTAGGAGCTTGAACAGGTATTCCTCTCAGGTCTGGATTACCATCTCAGGGACGACTAGAAAAGAAAAGCTACGATTACACAATGCCCAATTTACTCAAGTGTTTCCAGTATTTGGGTTAACTCCGCATGTTCTGACCAAGTCACATGTTAAAACCAATTACAGGCATTTATTATGGGACCAATCAGTATTTGCCTGGCCAATGTTTTATGTCACATGGTCAAAAACTCGCCCCTTCCAGATGTCGCCATGAGTAACGGAGTGTGATGATGTGCCAGATTGATGCTGCACGAAATGTGCCGACGGTCCTCACAGCTCTGTGCCCTTAAGGCTCTTGTTTAATTCAGTTTGATATGGCGGTGGGTTGAGATACTGTGTGTAAAGTGCTGCTGTTTCTCAGTGCAGTGTGCCGTCAAGGCTCGCACCCGGTCAACTTTGATGGTTATATGGTCGCATTGGTAGCTGTGGCTGTTGTAAACGTTATGAAGTTACTGTATGAGCATAGTGGACATTGCTGTGAGCGTCACATCATCTGAACAGGCTGAGATGGAAACATCTACACTGGTTATGAGCCACGCTGCTGCTTTTGGGGAGTCAAATCATTTCCTAGTTTAATGTTTGAGTTTCTTCTGTGTTAGTACTTATTTAGCTGATATTTCCCCCCCCAATGTGTTTTGTTTTGTGTAGGAGCTGAGTGCTTCCTGAGGCGGGCTGGCTCTTTGCACCACATGGTGTTTTGTCAAGGTTATCATATGTGTACTTTGTGTAATTTCGATCGGTGTGTTATTTTCTCTTTGCGTGACTGGTGCTATTGTATGAGACCGCTCATGTAGGAAGCTCAGTCTCTTGGTTTGTTTTATTATAATTTTTTCGATGTATGTTTGTTTCCTGGTTTATATACATACAGCATTTTCATTTTGAAGGTAAACTATTACTTTGAGAATTATGTTAGTCCTTTATTTATTTTTTATTCAACATATGCCTTTTCAAGATAAACCCGGAGAAGGGATCCAAAATTGAAAAGAGATCATCAAGAAACCAAAAGGTGGTCAGTCCAAAGGTTATTTCTCTGTTTTCAAAAATTGCAGACTATGAATGGATGGAGTAAAAATACTCCCACATTATACTCCCCCTTTTCTATTCTCCTAAAATGTTTGCCTGTGATACTGACTGGAAGTACATTTGGTTCTGATGTTTTAAATTTCACTTTTTCATTCGTGTAGTTGTATGCAAGTATTTTAATAGTTGATCATCAGTTTTATCGCATGAATTGTATAAACCTGTCCATGATTTTGTTCTCTTGTGCTGCTTCGTTGTTTTACTTATGTTATCAGTGAGATTTTGGTGAGTTGTAGCTTTTACAGACAAGTTTGAGATTATTTTTATTATTCTCCTGCAAGAAATAAAAGCGAGTCTGTTTAACAAGATTCATCATGTTTTTTCATGAAATATTCCACACATCTCAGGCAAAATTGTATTGCGGGTAAAACAGTAACAGGTAATGATTACAGCTCACAGAAGGTCTGTACACACATCATGTGTATTCATAATAATATGTGTATTTATAATTCAAACAAAAGTAATTTTTCACTACTGAACACGTCTTTGTGTTCATGTCTTTGTGGTTATGTGCGCATCCAGGCCGCAGCCTGCTTTTATATTGGTATACTCATGCATTTGATAAAAATTTGTATGGGTCCATTATTGTTTAAAAACAAGTAGTCTTTTTATGAAGACCTGAAAAAACTCCACTTGAGGCTTATTATTTGAATCTGTGATTTTATTTGTACTTTGATGGTTTCTACATCTTTAATCTTTAGATTTTAAATTGAACATTTAGAAGCTCAAGAAGTATAAAACATATTTTGTAAAAATTTTTTAAAACTGTAAAATTACAGATAAAAACTGTATTTATAACTACAGAAAATAACTGTAATTTTATGTAACGGATATTTTCTGTAACTTTTACAGATTTTTTCCGGCCCCCCCTAGCTGCCGGAAAAATTTCCGTTTTTTTTACGTTTTTTTTTTTACAGTGTGCATATTGGAGGTAGTTCCCCCCTTTGCCGAAATTAAACTTTTACATGGAATTTTACATGGCTACACTTTATTTTTGCACATTCAGTAGCCTGATTTTCACAAGCAGGGTCACCTCATTCTGTATAGTGCCCATGTTTTTACTTGTTCCTTTTAACCTTGTTTTGAATTCATAGACATTTGCATTGAGCCTGTCTCTACTTTCTACCTTATAATGAATGTGTGACCTGTCTTAACTCAATATAACTTGCACAGAGATATCTTAAAATATGTCAATGCCATTTTTGTCTCAAGATGCACACCAGTAATGTATTCCTATAAGGCACTTTTATAAAAGCCACATAAATATCTTAATTCAACTAAGGCATAGTCCTGTCAAAAACCAAGGTGTCATGATTGACACCTCTGTAAGCCGGTAAGGAACTCTCTGGCTATTTTGAATGATCACAAAGTGTGTGATTGAAGGAAAGAGACGTGAGAGGGTTTATTTTGTTCAGAATATATTAGACTACAAGAAAAACATTTAGAATCAATATTTCAACGAAACTTGACGGGATCGGTTATGTTGACTCGAAACGCGCATGCAAAGAAAGTGAAATATTTGATTTTCTTTCAGTTTGTTCATTGTTTTGGATTAAACAGTGGTATGCACATTCATAGAGGACCCTTACAATGAAATGTATGCTGGTTTCTTTTGGATTCGTCTGAACTGATCCGAACCATAGGAGTTGAAAGGTAAGAACACTCAAAAAAACGATTCAAGCACGTCTTTCATAAGAAACATTCAAATTTAGTTCACTTTATTTAAAAAAAATCAATTAATAGCAATACATGTTAATATTGATTTATTCTGACATAAAATGAATAAATAGTGTCATCTATGAGATTTATTGTAGTTTGACCAACTCAAATTTATTTGGATTTGGAGGCTCTGTTTGCGCGAGATAAACTCAAAGGAACATGAAGTGTGCGGCCGCCATTTTGTACTGTGGGCTCTGCAAAGAGTAGTTACAACGGATTTTCTTGCTGTTTAATTCGTTATTAGTAAGTATTCAATTTTTTTAATATGAAATACTGTCTATGTCGTAATTTTGAGTTAAATATGCAACAGCCTTGAAAGATTAACTTAGGTGAATTATTCTCCTCAGTTTCGCTGTGGCATTCCCTCCCCTTTATAACCTCCTAAATTTAAAACATCTTTATTCACAAACTGACTTTACCTACGGCTCAGGCTGCAACATACTTCTCTGTTTGGGAAAAAATGAGTTAATGGGCCTGTTCGTCCAAAGACATGACCAACTATATTATAAAATTAGATGTTAAAAAATAGACCGTTTCCGCTGAAATCCCCCTGCAGCTTTTCGGTGACAGTGAAAACATTTTGTCCCGCCAGTGTAAGCAAGTTATTAACTCTTTTACAAGATTTAGCTAACAGTTACTTTGTTAAAAAAAAAAAAAAATTCTGACCAAAAAAATATTTAAAATAAATGCTAAATATATGTTATACACAGTGAAGCTCAATGAAATATATTTTTAAATGTGAAAATGTATTTTGATTTAACAATCACATACAAGAATATATTTCAAAATGTATTTCAGGGCAAAAAAATATATTACCGTAGACATACATTTAGGGTAAATCCAAACATGGATGGAATAGCTTACTACAGTTCAAAAGATTAGATTCAAGAGATTTTTTACTTCCTTATAGATGTTGTATATACCTTGTTTATTATTGTCTATTCTTGTGTTTAGAGTAACAGTTGCAACACAAAAAATTGGTTATAAAGAAGACAGAGGCAAGGGTTTAGTAAGAATTATAAAACAGCTTATTTATATAATCGTTTGTGATGCACATTGAACATTGAAAATGATACAATGACACTTACATCATACAATGTATTAAAATCATGCACATATAACAATGTTTAAAACACAATGTATTAAAAATTGGAATTTTGTTAAAATAAACAGAACAAAATGTATAAAACTGCTAATATAATGCACATGTAATGTATTGACATTCTGTCAATAAATATTCAATAAATTCATCATCAAAGTTTACATAAACTAATTACAGACAACAGTATGTTTGCTTTATACGCTGACACAAAATGTCACATTGTATTAAACAAAATGTCAGTTTAATGTACATGAATAACAATTTAAGCAACTCTTGGCTTCATTTAGGATCTCATTTAAGGAACACATCTTATCTTCATTTTGGCAAATCAAGAATCTTTTAATACTAAAAAAGCTTTGATCTGCATCTTTCAACATAACAGTGAAGGAATTGCGATTAAATACACAACTGTGATCTTCTGAGTGAATTACCTCGCCATTTGCAATGATCCGTTTTTTAAAGTACTTTACCCTGCCTTTGCCCCATATCGATTCAAAGCCATATAGTCATCTTTATCAAGTAATCGCACTTTAGGGCGATCCAGCGCAGTGATACCACATGTGCGAGTCACATGTTTCAGCTGTTTTGGTCCTGTCAGAATTTCGAAGATCTCCTTACATTCATTAGAAGCATCTTTCATGATACTTTGACCATAAAAAGGTAAAGCTTTTTGTAACCAAAAGGTTTTGACAATCTGTAGTGCAACCCCTTGAGTACTTTTGATCATGTCTAGAAGTTTAGCATCATATGACTCAAATACAAAGGCAGAATGAGCCCACAAAGGCCCCCAATTAACTACACTTCTTGGTAAATGGAGGGAAAGATGGACATTATAAGACATATTGGCTTCTCCATAGTATACTTCCATGTCTTTCACAAAATCTGTCAGACATGCCTCAGACTCCGTAATGTGCTCTTCGGTTATGTTTTCACCCAACAAAAGTGATACACCCTTAACTAGTTTGGACCTTTGGCAAGATACCTTTTAGGACAGGTAAGCTATAATAAAAGAGCCACATGTACCACTCATGGGCCTTCCAAAATTTCCTCAATGTGACTGACCTTGGCACACGCGGTACATTACATGGCGGTTTGACCTTCAAAAGCAACTCATCAATCAGGTTTGTGTCATGGTTCCACCTCTCCTTGTCAGGTATTTCTTGGTCTAGAGGTGGAATCATACAGGATCCTTTGTTTCTCTAGTCTGCGTCATCGTTCCTACCCTCCTGTTTCCTAGTTTGTGTTAATTAGTTTATCCCTTGCACCTGTTCCCTCTTGATTTGCTCCCCTTTAAGACATCCTCGTGTTCTTTGTCCTGTCTGGTTCATTGTACGTTCTACCTTGTCTAGATGTTCCTGTGCTGTAGCTTTTGGCTTACACCCTGTGCCTTGTGCCTTGTTCCTGTTTCCTGTTTCCCTCGTGTCTTGTAAGTGTAGTTTAGTTCAGTGTAAGTGTTTGCTCCCAGTGTTGGTTTTATAGTTTAGTTAGTCCTTGTTCTTGTTTTGTTTATATATATTGTCTTGTTTTCCCCCTCGTGGGTTTTGCCTTTTGTCCTGTTTTGTTTATAATAATAAATTCCTGTTACCCCTTCATCCCTGCCTCTGCCTGCAATTGGGTTCTCCTGCCTTGTCTCGTACCCAGTTCGTGACAGACTAGAGAAACAAAGGATCCTGTATGATTCCACCTCTAGACCAAGAAATACCTGACAAGGAGAGGTGGAACCATGACAGACGCTGGTTCATTCTGTCACGAACTGGGTACGAGACAAGGCAGGAGAACCCAATTGCAGGCAGAGGCAGGGATGAAGGGGTAACAGGAATTTATTATTATAAACAAAACAGGACAAAAGGCAAAACAAAACCCACGAGGGGGAAAACAAGACAAGATAATATATATAAACAAAACAAGGACTAACTAAACTATAAAACAAACACTGGGAGCAAACACTTACACTGAACTAAACTACACTTACAAGACACGAGGGAAACAGGAACCAGGAACAAGGCACAAGGCACAGGGTGTAAGCCAAAAGCTACAGCACAGGAACATCTAGACAAGGTAGAACGTACAATGAACCAGACAGGACAAAGAACACGAGGATGTCTTAAAGGGGAGCAAATCAAGAGGGAACAGGTGCAAGGGATAAACTAATTAACACAAACTAGGAAACAGGAGGGTAGGAACGATGACGCAGACTAGAGAAACAAAGGATCCTGTATGATTCCACCTCTAGACCAAGAAATACCTGACAAGGAGAGGTGGAACCATGACAGTTTGTAGATCTACCAATATACCAATGCATTTCATGGTTTTCACTGTTTAACCACAGCCCTGTCACAGTTCTTGCAACACCCAAAAGTACTGAATGCATATAGTCTGGGACTAACCCTTCAATAACATCAAAATTGGGAAGTCGACACAATATACTTGGTCCTTTGACACCCAAAACAGCCTGATCTGTTTCTAGTGCACTTTCTACTAATTCATCGGTTTGCTCCTGGTGAAGAGGAGAAAAATGCCGATCTTGTAGTTCAAAAAATTGCTCAGACAAAGAAGGTCCAGGTGTCAAAGATTTAACTTTATTTGCTCAAATCAAACAAAGTGAGATGTTCCCAAAAAGCATCTGAAAATCGGGTGTTTTCCAACCTCTAGTTATACTGAAACTACTCGGAGGTGTTTCCTTTCGAAACCAATCAGGTAAATTCCCGCTATCTCTTATTTTTATTATCCAATTGTCTTCGTCTGCCACCATTATTTCTAGGTAACAAGGTTTGTATCTAATGGTGGAATTTCAACCTTTACTCAGTTTTTAAAAATAAGTTTTGACATATGACATCATCAAATTCATGTATCTGGGTCAGGCCTTTGAACCATCAGGCCTTTAAAACATCACTGGATTTTGTATTGCTGAAATTAAAACATTACTATGAAAACATTACTGCATAATCATAAGTGTTGATTCTATCATTCAAACAATCTTTATGGTTGGTATACTCATCCTGTGATTTCTGATTAATGTGAATAATGTGATTTCCAATGATCTATTTAACACAACTATGTTACAAACATTCCTATGAATACTTCTTCATAACTGGGGTGTACAACAGCCCCATAGTATATAGCATATGATCAAAGTTTATACACAATACTGGTTGCGAAGCTGGAGGTTTTCCTGAAAGGGATACACGCGAGTAGTTCCTCTGCCCTTTTCAACCATTTTTCCTTTGTGAAGGCAATAAGAGCAACCATATTCACCATTAAACTGTTTAAATTCTGTATTAAAGGTCTTGCAACTGAGTCACTCACCAGAACTAGAGGGATCACTTTTGTATTGATAGAAACACCCTTGTCCATTTCCCAGGTGAATCCACTGTCTTCTAGCTTTACACATTCGTCTACAAAAGGCTTTAAGAATGTTTTCATTTGAGGCTTCTCATCTCCAAACCACAGTCCACAAAGGAGTACATTATCCTGTCTCATTTTCACAGGCAACTCATTAATGGTGCATAAAAGGGGCCAAATACTAAAGGGACTTTTAAAAACTGGCACACCATCACAGCTAAATGTTAGAGTAAGAGTTTGAAGGGGTGTATCTGAACCACTTAAAGCTTTCTGATACAGAAATCCATCAGTTATATCGCTGACAGACGTTTGTACCAGTTTGTCTGTAATTCCTGCCATTTTCAAAAGATTTCGGATTTGATCTTCCAAAGAGAGGTATATAAAACATTTTTGGTGGACCTGTTGGTGTCTTCATGGGTAATGTTGCATTGAACACAATGCACATTTTCCAGTTCAGATGACATTACATTATTGCATTGTTCACACACATAACAGATTCTCATATTGTCTTTGGTATAATCAAAAGCTTTATAAAATGAGTATTTTGTGTGACATACTGAATCAATACCACCAACAACATTAAGGATTCTCATAACATCTTCAAGACAGTCATTGGTCAAACTGTGTTTAAGCTTTAGTGCCAGAAGTAGTAGTTGGGTTTGCTCTTTAGTTTGAGCTGAATCCACTGGTACCTCTATTTGAACAGAATTAGATGTGCACTCTTCATCAGGAGTAGACCGCTGTGTATCTTCTTCTTGGGGAGTGTGTGGGATCTGCTAAAAAGAGAGTATTATAGTTCCTGTTAACACCACATTAAAACTTTACAATAGCAGAGCTATACCCATGGCATGTGGTGAAAATGCAAGTTATAAGTGAACTATTAATCTTAAAACATACCTCATGACATTCCTTGAGAACATTATCAAATTATTCTGTGCCTTAATTCTAAAAAAAAAAAGCACAATAAAGAAAATGTATATATCTATCTATATTTATCGTATTGTATAAAATTCCTGCCCCTTCCAAAAACTGTCAATACCTAGTACTATTTCTTCACTGATTTTTTTTATTGTCAGTCAAGTAAAAAAGTAAACTTTTACAGCCGTATTCCTCACTATAGACTAAACCTTTATATTAGACACTTTGCTTATTTGTGTACAATCTTAAACTGCTTTTTAGAGGCATAGTTCACACAAAAACTCCAATTTGCTGTTTATTTACTACCCCCCAGGCCTTCCGTGATGTAGGTGACATTTTATCTTGAGTAGAACCATAAAGAAGATTGTTTGGTAAATCCGCAGCCCTCTTTGCTTCATATAATGGGAGTCTTTGGCGCTAAACGCACCAGAAGCTGATATGCCATACACCACCAAATACTACAAGAAGATCGTGATCGTGTGCAGAGGCTGTACAGTATGGCTAATATGATTAAAAATCACGTTCAATTTTATGAAAAAATTCAATGATTCTCTTCAACTCAACATGTCGCCAGGAGCCGCTTTTTGGATCTATGTGCATAAGGAACACTTAAAACAGGTGGACCCAATATACTCCCATAATATAAAGCACAGAGGGGAAACAATCTTCTTAATGGTTCTTCTCATGGGCGTAGGTTTGGGGGGGACGCTAGGTACTAGTCCCAATCAATATTTTGAGATGACAAATTTGTCCCCACCAATATTTAGCAAGCTCCTTTGAACTGCTATTTGGATCTTTGCGCTGCTATTTGGATCGATTCCAACGGCCAGGACGACGACAGTACAAGAAACGCCGTAATTTGATTGGCAGCGGGGTATCTGACAGGCTATACGCGCAGGCCGGGACTACTTTTGTGCTTGCACTGGCAGCGAGCGAGCGGTTGGTGTGTGTGTGTGCATGTTGACGACGCCGACGGAGTAATACATTTTTATATTCCGTTTTTTTGCCCCATTTTTGTACTTTGTAGATCAGCTATGCCACCCAAGAAGAAGAAAGGGGACATACGAAGCTTTTTCATAAAGCAGAGTGTAAGTAGGCAAAATAACTAGCAACACAAATAAACTAGCAGTAGTAGTGACTGACCAGGCTTTCAAATGCAGATTCAACTGTGGAAAATAGTATTAACTGGTGATAGTATGTGTTACCCAGGATGATAGAAGGCTACGTTAGCAAGTCACTGAATGTTAATTAGCCTCCCTTAACTTAGAATCTTGCAGTCAACATAAACATTTCTACATTCTGTTTATGTATTTGTGAGTGTAGCCTACCCTACATGCAGAGAAATAAAAGGGAAATCAACCACAGTTTAATGAAGGTCTGTCATTGCTAGACACATGTGCTGGAAAAACGTGTTGGCAATGTTAAAAAGGCAAAAGTTAACACTGTTGGTTATTCAAATATAATGAATCATTATTTGATTGATAATATCCAAATAACACTATCTGGTATAAACATGATGTGTTAAATGCATACTATGATACGTGTGTATTTTATTCATTAGTTCATTTAATTACATATAGGAAACTTGAGGAAGAAGTTGCTGGACCTTCAGGGCTTCAGGTAAAGTCTTTATGAACTATGAATTATTAAAGCGTGATTAAAGGAAATCATGCATGTTAAAAGTTTTAAAATCCATGTCCCCTTCATATTTAAATTGCTCTGAAATATAAACATGATGCGTTGAATGCATACTGATATGTGTGTATTTGATTCATTAGTTCATTATTTAATTACATATAGGAAACTCAGACATCTTGTGAATATGTCATAGAGAATGTTGGGGAAGAAGTAGCTGAACCTTCAGGGCTTCAGGTGAGGTCTTAAAGTGATAGATCGTCTTAAAGAGAAGGTCTTAAGGTGATTCTGTGATGAGATATACTACTATTGATTAATAGCAAATTATTAAATATAAATATAGTCTACCTGTTTTATTATGTGAAAGTGAAGTGAATTGGTACTAGTATAAAAGAATATCAGTGTGGATAAAAACCAGGGTATGTTTTGTTTGCTCTTCAGGAGACAGTCAGTGAGAGCAACAGCGATCCTCAAGCAAGTCAGTGTAGCAGTGACCTGGACCTGGGAAGTAAGCCATACCAGCCTGATCCAAAATTCATGAAAGTACAGCAACTTCGAAACAAGAAGTTAAGGTTTCTGGCAAAGTGGTTTAGTCAATATCCATGGCTGCATTATAGTCCTACATTACAGAAAGTTCTTTGTTTTGAGTGTGTCAAAGCATACACCATCAAAAGACCACTCTAGAGAAAAGAAATGACCCTGCTTTTTGCTCTAATGGGCTTAACAATTGGAAACATGTCGTAGAATGCTTTAATCGCCACAAGGGAAGCCACAAGAGAAGCAAAGCCCACCATCATGCCTTTACTGTCAATGCTCAAAAACACAAAAACATCCAGTTCAATGGCTAGATTACAGGAGGAGGCGAGGTACTGTCTCGAGCAAATCATGGGCTCTTTGAGATATCTAGCAAGGCAGGAAGTTGCCTTTCGAGGACATGAGGTTAATGAGGGTAATTTTTACCATCTTGTGAAATTCCTTGCAACCAAGGACCCTATTTTATCCTCTTGGCTCAAACGTTACCATGATTATATCAGTCCACAGTGCAAAAATGAGTACTTAGCTTTATTTGCCAACACAATTGTGAGGGAAATTGCCTGTGCTACATTTCAATCATAATGGATGGTACACAGGATATACAGGGGAAAGAGCAGGTTTCCATATGTCTCAGATATGTGGATCAAGACCTTGTGCCGCAGGAAGTCTTTGTGGGATTGTATGAGGTGCTAGGGACAACTGGTGAGCAGATGGCTAAGCTAGCTATTGATGTGCTCCTGAGCTTGAATATTCCAATCTCTGGCTTGCGAGGTCAGACTTACGATGGAGCAGCCAATATGTCAGGGAAATTCTCAGGAGCACAGGCAGTGTTGAAGAGAGAACAGACATTGGCTTTGTATGTGCATTGTGGTGCACATTGTGTAAATCTTATAACACAAAGTGCTTGCAGTGCCTCTACCTTACTACGTGACACATTGCAGTGGGTCCATGAGCTTGGAACTCTGAGCAACAAATCAGGGAAATTCAAAGGGGTAATGGCTAGCCATCTAACATCTGAAGGGCCTACCAAAACAATTAAACATCTGTGTCCAACTAGGTGGACAGTGCGTGGTCAAGCTGTTGATACAGTTCTTAGCCAGTATGAAGCTGTGTTGTGTAGTTTGGAGGAAATGGCCTCTGTTGGTTCTCAAAATGGCACTAGAGCCAATGGTCTCCTAGATCGCTTCCAGAAGGGTAATACTGTTCTTGGACTGCTGGTAGCATCAGAGGTTTTGGGAGAGCTTGAGTGCTTAAACAAATCTTTGCAAAAACAGTCCCAAACAATTAAAGGCATGCAAGCTGCTGTTGACTATGTTAGTTCAACTCTTCAAGAAAAAAGGAGTGAGGAAAAGTTTGCAAAAGTGTTTGAGAAGGCAGTGTGAATGGTAGACTCCATGGGAATTTAACCTATTCAACTCCCTCATCAAATAAATCCCCCCAAAAGATTCACTGGCGGGGCTAGTCAGCATAAGCCAAAAACACCAGAGGAATACTATAGAATATAATTTTTTAAGGTGTTGGACAGTTTGGACATTCAGTTCAAGGAACGGTTTAACCAACCAGACTTACTGAAACTGAAACAGATCGAGAATGTTCTCCTCACTGGGCAGATGGATGATGTGATTGTACAGTATCCAGAAATAAACAGGGATATTTTGAAGGTTCAGCTACCAATGTTTCTTTCAAAGCATACAATCACATCAAGTGATGAAGCTGCATGCATTCTGAAAGCAATGCCAACTTGTGAGGTGAGAGGCTTATTTGGTGAGGTTGAGAAGCTTGTTAGGTTGTTGTTGGTCGTCCCTGTGGCCTCAGCTGAAGCTGAACCAAGCTTCAGTGCACTGACGAGACTGAAAACTTGGTTACGATCTACTATGTCTCAGCAGCGCCTTAATAATGTAACTGTATGTCATGTACATCAAGAGGCCCTTGACAAAGTGGACCTTAACGATGTAGGCCAACAGTTTGTATCTGTATATGACAGACGTAGGCATCTGTTTGGAAAGTTTAGATAAAAGGAAGGAATCAAGAAAATGCAGTAAAATGTGGAAAGTAGCCATAATGGAGATGTTTTTTTGCTTTGTTTTTTGGTTTATTATTATGCTCCAAAAGTTCTCAAAGTCTACCTCTTGCAACAGTGTTTTTTTGTAAGTATAAATAGGCTACTAACGTACATAGTAAATTATGTTTGTTTTGTTAATAAAACGTTTGGTTGTTCAGCATTACACAGTCTCAGGTTTTTATTTTTTGAGAATGCATTTTTGAGATTATACAGTTATACTAGCTCTTTAGGGACACTATACAGGATGGTGTATCAGGGTCAGGATACAATACAATGAGATGAAGTAGATTCACTTCTGTATTGTGATATTCTATATTGCCAACAGTCTGAAATATAAAAGGAAATCGCCATTAAAGCACTAGTATCTTACAACAAAAGAATTCCAGGGGGAGGGGGGATGTCCCCACCAAAGCTGAGACCAAACCTATGCCCATGGTTCTACTCAAGCAAAAATGTCAGTAAATAAACAGCAAATTGGAGTTTTTGGGTGAACTATGCCTTTAACTTTTATCAAACTCTAGGTATATCATGTGCAAAAAATTTACAGGTTTATAGTAGCTCAACGTATTTCCTAAATACAGCAGCTATAATGTATGTTCTATATAGAAATATTTTGTATTTTATATTTATTTATTTAAGTAGTGCAAACAAATGTCTTAGATTATTTTTTTATGTTTATTAATAGGGTGGAATACGTAATAAATTAAGAGTTTTCCGTTTTAAAAACAAAACCAAATTAACGAATTATCCAAACGTACACGAACTAGGGTATTGAAATCTACAAACTAAATGTTAGGTTTGCTTTAAATGTTAAATTAAAACGTCCAGTAGGTGGCGGAAGTTTATAATTGAAATATTCAACCAATTCCTTCACAACGGCCGACTCACTGAATCATTATCTCGTTTGAGTCGTTTAAAAGACAGATTAATTTAGTAGAGAAAACCCGTTAAAAGGCAGATGTAAGTGTTTAAGTAAACAGTAATGCCCATATGGTGCCAAATGCTTGCACCAGTAACGTTACCATAACCCTAAAAATTAAAATTATCCACACACCTTTTTTTCTGTGACCATCTTCGCTGGGTTCTTGAAGGAATTTTCTCTTCGGCATCAGTTAGATAGCGTTTATACGAGACTCTCTGTGGCTTTGGATTTTCACATGCACGTCGAAACGAATCATGTGATCTGCTGAAATGAAGATGACAAAATACAAGACAAAAATGAGGATTATTCTAAACTTTTAATTGTAAACATCTAAACTAAAAACATAATGTTCTTTCATCGATGCTTACAAGAAGTTGTCCAGGGAATTCAAATAGTGCTTCCTCTCCTTCATTTGCGTGCAGTACAGTCTGCGCATGCGCAATGCGTTGACGTGACAGTTAAAATAATATTTAAACATTTATTTCAAAAGTAAAAAACGTCTAGATATATAAATAATCCTAAAAATATAATTTTGTTTGCTAGGTGCTAAAAATATCAAGAGTTTGGTTCATTTAAAACGTGATGACGTCATAACTTCAGAACCGTTGACGTTGTCTCAAAGCGCGAATTCTGACTGAACTAAAGACAAGTAAAGCAGACGATGTTTGCGTTCATTAAATGGGTGGTGGGATGGAAAATTCTCAGTTCTGCCCACAGACCATATTCGACAGTTTGACGAAGATAAGTATGCTTTGGGAATGGAGGAAAAGGATTTGTACTTAGTGGAGTGGCGCAAAGGTGTCAAGGAGCCTAAAGGCGGGTGGCCAGTTTATGAGGCCTCCATAATCAAAATTGCAGGTGACTATATTTCATTATACTATTTCCAATATGCTTTCAATCTTTTTTATTATATTTATTATGTAGTCTGCACCCATTTCAGCTTGCTCATATGCACTTAAATTATTGGACGAGGCAAATACAATTTTATAACCGAAATAAATGACTGTTTCGCTCGCTTTCTGTTTTGAAGATTCACTAATGCAAAAACTGCAATATAAACAGTTTGTCCAACTTAGAATATGACATGCAAAAACGATTGTATAATCATAAATACAATACCAAAAGCAACAATGTTTTTGTTCAAATCTTGCAGTGCTTGTTTTTTTATATTCATGACATGTGATCATGCTCCTCTGCCTCAAAGACGTCACCCTTAAAGGGACAGTTCACCCAAAAATGAAGTTTCTGTGAGATCTGTTTGTCTGTCAGATTAAGCAGTTGGTATAATTTGTATATATTCTGGTCAATTATAACACTAGTAAAATTCAGTTGAGATAATTGGGTGTGAGAGCCCTGCTAATAAATATCAAGACCTATTATCAGTGTGACCATGACAGTATAAGCCTTTAGCATTCTACTTCCTCAGAAAGGGAAAGGACTCTACAAATAAAACTTCAGGAAATTGAAGCACATATACCCGAGCCAGACACTCTTAAGAGAAAGAGGAAGCCTTCTATGAAGCTGCTAGAGAGGGCAGAGCTGAGAGAGGAACCAGCACCTAAGAGAAAGGTAAGTGTTAGTCAGAAAGTAGTATATTTATTATCCTTGATAGTATATAATTGTTGTTGTTTTCTGTCACGTATGTTAAGGCACACATCACGCAGAAGAAAATGACCTGAAGGTGTGGAATGAACATCTACAGCGTGTGATAAAGCAACTGAGGGAAAGAGACATGACTCTAAGTAAAGAGAATGAGAGACTGAAGAATGAAATACTTGAAAGTAAGAAGTAATATAGTATATACGATGGGTGTGTGCGTGCTTACATACACAGTTTGGTTAATCTACTGCTTATTTCAGTATCTACTCACATTTCATTTTACTACACAGAAATCCCACCTCTCATTCTGGCTACAGAGCTTTTACTCAGGGAGGTCATTTTTTACATGGTATAAAGCATTGTTATGCCTTAGATTAATCAGAGGAAAACATATTTATCACAGTGCACCACTGATCTTTAGTCTCTGTTGCTTATAGTATTATCTCTTCTGCATATTCATTTCAGCCTATCAAATCAAAGGCAGATGTCCACCATGTAAGTTTTACATACAATTTACAACTTTGTTATAATAACAAACTAAGTACAAGTCCATGTTGAACATTTTAGACGTTGTTCATTTCAATTAATGCTCATATGATATAGATAAATAAAAGTAATATTTTATTTGTACATATTTTACATCTATGCATAAAGCAGTCTCCTAATTATACAATTTCTCGCCTACAGGTGTCAAAGCCTCCACCTCAAGAACCTCTCCTGTATTTTCCTAAAGTAAGTATCAGCTGCTTTTTAGCTGTGTCACTAAGCATCCAGTAGCTATTTAAATGAGTGTAAAGAGTAAAAAGAGAGTAAATAACAACTTGGTTTTTATACCACGGCTGCATTCAGATGTAGCTACATTCAGTCTATGTATTTCATTATTTTAAATCTCAGCATTTGGTGGTTTATTGAAACTGTCCTACTATAGAGCTACAGTTACACCTTTATGCCATGAGATAAAAACTTATTTCGTAACAACAGTTGTTCAATATGAATAAATGAATGAAGCAATTACTAATCTATCTATGCATTATTTTAGCCTGTGGAATCACATGCTGATCTCCTTGATGTAAGTTAAACTGTAGCGTATTTTAAACATTTTAATTTTCTGTAAAATTATTTATAGCATCCTGCTGATTTGATCATGACTGTGATAGCTTTCAAAAGAACAGCTGACCTTACATTAATAATTCTCATCATTTACTCACCCTTGTGTCGTCCCAGGTTTGTACATACTTTGGACATACATATATGTTTGATAGGGATATGAAATAACTTATGCATATAGTGTGTCCTTATTAGGATGCATGTATTAGCACTAGGTGAAACTAGGAGTTATTTAACTAAGCAAGATGGAAGTTAACTAAGCAAGAACATGGGGGTTTGTACCTATTCACGTGCATTGTGCACAGTAAAAGATGCTGGATTCTAGATATTGTGTAACGTCTTAATCTATGAATACTCTACAGGTGCCGAAAGCTCATTCAAATTCTGCTCTGACTGGTACTTCTAAAGTAAGTATTTTATTTTCGCCTTGCAGGAATACACAGTGTAGTTGCATACGCTTAGTTGCTTTGTTAATTCTGAACGTGTATAAAAGTTTTTGATTAACCTCTGTTCTAGTCAATGTTACATTATACATTTTGTTGTCAAATCAATACAATTACAAGTAACATTTAAAGCATATATGGCTAATTGTTGTTACTAGGAGATTGTTGTTTGCTGATCACAAAGATCGGGATCGGGGAACTAGCCCTTTAAGCTGAACTGCTAAACAGTATTTTAATAACCTTAATATACCTGGAGTGTGCTAGCACTAGAAAAATACAAGTAACGTTATCGGATCGGGACTCGGATCGGCATATCCTCAAACAAAAAAAGTGTATTTTTAAGTACCACAAAAAATCATATGATATAATAGAAAACGTGAAAAAGCTTCCATATATGCTAAATTGAATGTTGAAAAGGGTATATCTTTTTTCTTAAACAATGAAAACATATCAAACAGACCTGGACACCACACAAAGGTTAAGCTCTGCTTTAATTATGGTTTACCTTCAACAACATTCTGTAATGACTATGTTGACTTGTTTTTAGTGTTCCACTGATGCTGATTTTGTTCAAAGTACTTTAAGGAGTAGAAAAGTATAATTTTCTTATTTTTATTTAAAGTAAAGTAAAAGAGTAAGAGTAAAAAGATAAATATATGTCGTGCATCTTTTCATGTGGTCACAACCACAGGTGGAGATAGCACATGGAACAGGGATAAAGATATTGAAGCATCAATGGACTTGTGCCCTACAAACACAGACGGCCACATCAATGGTTCGTGCTCTTTTAATGGCTGTCTTCCCACTAGAAGTGCTCATCCACAGCAACCTGAAAGGTAAACTGTTACAAACACCAGGTCAGCTTCTTCCCACAGAACTTTCCACTGCCAATGGCACTTGTATTAGAAAGGCAGGTGATTCTGATTTGCCTTGTTTAGTAAATCCGCCTTTATTCCAGAATAAATTGCTGCTGTTTTACTGGCAAATTACTACAAGTGGGATTTTTTCTCTGGCCATCTCCGAATGAAATGATCAAGTGCAATGCAGAAGTGTAAAAAAAGACAAAATTTCACTTCTTTAACAACAGTTTCTACTATACATTCTTGCCAATGAACTTAATCTTTAATATTCAAAATAGCTATAATTATTGTTTTTTACTGTTTTTTTTGTAGGAGGTAAGAGTAAAACAGACAGTGTTGCAGAGAGAAGAAGTGCCCTTGACAAGGATACCATGGCAGCCATATATAGTAAGTCAAGACTTGAAGGAACTTTTACTAGAACAGTTATATTCAAAGTGATTTTTATGTCTTGCAGTCGCAGTCAGTCAAGAAGATATTTCCAAATGTATCCAAAGAGCTTTGGGGATTGCAGTTAATTCTAAATTGGGGGAATTGAGACTGCTTGAAAAAAAGAAATATTTGTAATTTGTAAATAAATAATGTTGTAATTTTTTTAAACTTGTATGTGTTATATGGTTACAAGTGTTATACAACAAATAAAGTTTGTAAATGTGACGTGCAAATATTTTCTTGGGTTGAAATAATATGAAGAGCAAAGTATATTTGATAAATGCTTTGAAAATATAAATATATTTTTATATATTTCAAAATATTCAAAAATATATTGTGGGGAAATATATTTGTTTAAATATATTTTGAAATATATATTTAACAAATACATTTTTTGTATATTTTGAAATGTATTTAAAAATATAATTAATGGTAGCCACATTTCATCGGAAGAAGCGCATTGCAACAAAGCTAGCGTGTTTTTGGGATAAACCCCGGCCTTCATTTAGTGGGAAATTGTATACAGTACTGCCCGCGAGAGCGAGGTTTCGCTTTCCCGCCGCACGGATCTCTTTCTCTGGGTCTAACTCTGTGCCGCGAGCGGTATGAAGATGTAAATGACCAGTTTACCTAACAGTGGCGGACACGTGAAAAGAGTACAAAACATGTGACTGTTATCGACTGTTTGTATATTTAACGTTAAACATGAACACAGATCGTATTTTAACAAGCTGTTCTCCTACAGGCGTCAGCAGATCGCATAGCAAAGGCCCATGATAGAGGAGTTCAAGAATCAATGGCCTGCTCTCTTTCAGCAGAGTGAAGTAAATGTACTATGAAATGTTTGAGCTAGAGGCTTTTTATGGCTGTAACATTAATAACCACAACACATTTCTGGGTTTGACCTTTTTACGGTGAATGCTGAGTTTATGCGGATCACTACTAAGCCACTGGACGGCTTTTCAGACCAACTGATGCAGATCTTACAGAGCAGAGGAGGAGTTAAAGGGCAGAAGATATTTTATCAATAGTTTTTTCAAACATGCATTTGGAAAGTGTACTTTCATAGCTACTTTAATACATTGTACAGTTTAACTTGTACACCTGTTTTATGAATTGTTCAACTTGACTTTAATTTACTGACATGCAATTGAAAATGGTTACAATGTGTCCTTTCAAAGCTACCTTTGTAAAATATTGTACAGTTTAAGATTTACCGATTTAAAAAATAGCCAGACGAGCATTTAAACATTTCTTAAAATATCTTCTTTTATGCTGTTACAGAAAGATAATTTTCTCTAATTTAAAGAATTGTCTCTAAAGTGGAACAGTAAAAAAATACTTTAACACAATATTTTTACATTTCTAGTGTTTTATGTGAGTTTGACAAGGATAAAGATCATACATAAACATACAGTTCATTTTAACTCTATTTGATCGAATCAAGTTGGGTCAACCCAATTACATTGCATTGTATAAGTCTGTAAGTTTTATCTAAACTGTATTCATTAAGATTGAGTTGGACAACCTCAATTTTATTTTATTGAACGAGTCTGTTTTTAATGAGTAGGACCAAACCATAGGTATTGGGTGGAAATCCTGCCCTCAATTAAATTGAGTTCAACCAATGAATTGTTCTTTGAGTGCCGTTTATTTAGATTTAGTTAGAAAGGCCGGTCCTTCAGCATTTGATTCAACCCTTTCCTCTCTGATGTTTTGATTCAGAACATGAATCTTGTGTGTTTTAGGTTCAAAATGACGCATAGTTTATGACAGTTGATCGTAAATGAATGTAAAACAAAGGCAATAAAAAACGTAGACACGCCCACAAACGCCATGACGGCCGTGCATTGATAAGAGGTTTTAAGATAAAATGTGTCTGTGAAACCGGGCCTATATGTCTTTGCTGTATATACACATATATTTATATTCACGCATTTGCACTTCTAGTTGTTGATAAATATTGGTCAGGAGTCTCCTCCTACTTCTAGTATCATTAAAATGTTTCATTAAACTTTGAAATTGAAATGATATAGCTGAACAGATTTTTTATCTCTCTGACTATCTTCTCTTAGGAGTAGGTGAGACTTGCAGCATGTCCATGTAGCAGCTGACAGATAAAACGTTTTCTGTAGATTTTTTTGTATCGTTATTATTAATATATATGTTTGCAGTCTTGAATCTACCCCACAATAATCAATTAGGCAAGCAGAGTACAAACAGCACCCTCAAGTGATGGAATTTGGAAACGAGTCAACGAATATAGAGCTGGAAAAGACACATAGATAAAAAAAGACAAATTGACAAGGAAGAGGGTAAAATTAAATTAATAAAAATTATTGGTTTGATGGTTTTCGGAAAAATTTGATGAGATTTTTGTTTAATATAATTGTCAGTTGAGGCGACGTACCCCTCTGCTCACGTCGAAGTACACGACTGTCTCCTTCAGTAGGTAATCCATGGCACTATCACCTCTCATAATCCATGGCACCATACACAAAGTATGGTTAACTTTGTTAACTTTCACTTCACTCATTCTCTCAATGAACGTGACGTCTGTGTCTGTTTTAGGAACTAATGATCATCTGTTGTTTACTTGACATTCTGTTAATTGTGTTACACACTGGTTAGGACCAGCTGTCAATCTTAGTTTATGCAGTTTGTAATGCTTTGTGTAAAGTGTTCGTGAAATACATTTAAGTCCAGAACCATTTTTATCATTATATGTTGTGCATGTTATTACTGCTTTCTGATGTTTATATTGTTGTGATGCGATCGATTATTGCTGCCGCGTTTGTCATCATTGTCCATGTGGTTGGGTAGCGTTGCATTCCTATGGGAATTGCGGACAGAAAGATTATCAGAGACCACACTTTTTTTCTTTTCCCAATGTCATACCCCCTTTCCTTTTTGGGCTACGTCGCCGTTTCGTCTCTCTCACTATCCCCCCCTAACCTCTCCCTT